>MJUT01008763.1:168286-180459 GCA_002080005.1 Gigantidas platifrons | reverse complement strand
AACTAGAGGCTCTGGAGAGCCTGTCATCGCTCACCTGGTAATAATTGGCAGGGTAAATCCTTAGGAACGTGAAGTCTAACAAAGATTCATATTTTCTTGCGACTTAAGACACAATTTGCTTACTATTGAATGTGTGCTCCATAAATTCTGAAAACCTAAAGTCAAAATTAAAATCTCCCATGGTAAGTATATTAGACTGCTTAAGTTTTAATTCTTGAAGAAGGTTATCAACAAGCATATTTTTCAAGTCTTTCTGTTTGCAGATAGGAGCAGCATAGAACAAATCAAGTCAACTGGCTTGGTACTTTCTGAGAAGAACAACTCAGTACAAATTCCCATTGAGTCTTGTAGGCTTCTATGTTAAACTTTGTTCGTCTATGGCGGCCATCTTGAATTTCCAATTGGAACCAAATCTACAATTTAGGTAGAGAACCATCCATAGATCATTCACACCAGAAAACAAATTCAATTGAATCAGTAGTTTCTGACCAGAAGATTTTTAAAGATTGACGAATCAGAAAACATTATCTACCCCTGGCAGCCATGTTTAATTACCGATCAGCACCAAAATTACAATTCTGGTAAAGGACCTACCGGTATGTTAAACTTTATCCGTCAATGGAGGTCACCTTGAATTTCCAATCTGCACCAAAATAATAGATCAGGTGTAGAACCATCCAAGTAACATTCATATAATGCAAAATATTCAATTTGTTGAGTAGTTTCTCACAAAAAGGTTTTTCAATGAAATTCCCAAACAGTCCAATGGTCCGCTGATGGTGGTCATCTTGGATGGAGGTCTGTGTCACTGGATATAATGTTGAAAATTGACCATTTAAGTACCATTCATGCCATGTTTGCTTTAAATTGGCTAACTGGTTTCAGAGGAAAAAAAATTTAAACATTTTTCCCATAGGGTCCTATGTTAAAACTATGTTCGCTGACGGTGGCCATCTTGGATGGAGGTAGGGGTCACATGACATTATTTTGAAAGTTGACCACCTAAGGACCATTCATGCCACGTTTGCTTTAAATTGACTCACTGCTTTCAGAGGAAAAAATTTTTAAACATTTTTCCCATAGGGTTCTATGTTAAAACTAAGTCGAGTCATGGCGGCCATCTTGGATAGGCGATCGGCACAAAAATAACAAATTTAGTAGAGGACCATCCAGTCATCATTTCTATAATGTTACAATTCCATTGGCAGAGTAGTTTCTGACAAGAAGATTTTCAAAGTTTCAACCAATCAGAACACATTATTGGCCCTGGCGGCCATGTTATATTTCCGATCTGCACCAAATAACAAATTTAGTAGAGGACCTCCCAATGAACATTTCTGCCAAATTTGGTCCAAATCAGTTCAGTGGTTTCAAAGAAGAAGAAGAAAGTATGAAAAGTTTACAGACGCGGACGACGACGACGACGATGGACGCAAAGTGATGACAAAAGCTCACATGACCCTTTGGGTCAGGTGAGCTAAAAAGGATGCACTCGACTCGCAGTTACAAGTGATAAAGTTTACCAGTTGCTTGACCATGGTCGGTGAATCTCTCCGGGGACTCCGGCTTCTTCCACCACTAAATCTGGTCACCATGAGATTGCTGAAAGTAGCGTTAAGCACAATAAATCTAAATCAATTTGATTGAACTAATTACGGTAACTTAAAAACATATACCAAAGACTATTATACTGAATCTAAAAAGGTTTTTATTGAAATGAACTTGTTGTTGGAGATTCAGGTATGAAGAGGAGAGAGTTGAGATCCAATTAACCGGTTTAGCCCTGCCACAGCTTTGTGTCTGTCCCTAGTCAGGACCTGGATTTCCAGTGTTATATGTCGTGGTCTTATTTGAGATGAGATCAAGTCAAGATGAGAGGCGATTGTTCATTTTGTTGATATTGGTGGAATTGATAACCATCACTGTTGAAACTTTCTTTTCATAATTGCATGTATTCTGGATTTTACAAAACTAATCTACTGGGCAATTCTCAATAACAGTATTAATTTCTTTTAATAATCCCTTCAGTCAATAATAAAAGTTCAAAGGTCAATACTACTGTACATGGAAGTGTACTCTTTTAAAAGTCATTGCCTCAACACAATTCTTTTACAGTAAAACCTCAATTTTGCACTTTTTTGTATATAAACCAACTAATTTAGACACCACATTTGACAAATTTCAAAATGATACTACAGGCATATACATGTACATTTGTATGACAAGTGTTTTTAACATTTATTCAATTTCCAAACTGAGTCTGAAATAGCTCTGAATGAGATTTCATAGGATTTCAGTTACTTGAATATGTCTGATTAAATGAGTGAACGAATGAACAAAAACAAAGAAGCTTGACCTATCTAACTGTACTTACAAATGTACATGAGAATACACATCACATTAAGTAGTCTTTGTTTTCAAATGGAAACCAGATTTCTGGGTAAACACCATTTTATATTATCAACTCTATTGTATAAAATAAAATTAAAAAACTAAAAATCCCCAGTCTTACTGGTTCGACAACCAATTAGTTTATTTTGGGTCAAGTGCAGTGAAGTGTGAATTCGGTCAATCGTCTGTCCAGTATCCAGTACATTCATACTTGAAATTATAAAAGTTGTACATGTCCTGGGTCACATTTAATGGTTTAATCCTGAATATTTTCAATATAAACTGCTTTAGCTTGTTTTGTTTTCAACTGCCAAACACTGCAGTAGAGTATCAGCCATTTATTCTAATTTTGGTTTATGAAAATTCCCAGTGATCGATTCAATATTCACGATTTGTTTTACACATTTCTTTTTATGTTTTGATCAAATTAGGCCTATAAAATACACGAAAATATATTTATCAAACGTGTAACCTTTAGTAAAACAGTAAATTGTTAAAACAAGACAAACGATAAGAACAAAAATAAAATCTTACCAGAAGTCCAAACTAAACAAGGTTCTTTTCAATTCTGTTGTCGTGACCGAGTATTTGTAAGTAAATTATTGTAAAGTGTTCATTTACACTAATGGTAACCAGTAACACAAACAATAATTTCCGCTTGAAATTTAATCATACAATGTAAAAAAAACTGTCGTGCAAGTTGTTTTGTTAAAAGTTTTGTAAAAACTGACAGAATTATGTCATGGACAAGTAACTAAATCATGAAACCTAAATCTAGATGATAAAATCAACACGCAATTTTCTGGGGGTGTGTTTAAAAATTTACCTTGAACTTGATACGGAATTCGATATATTTCAGCTGTCGATATAAGGTGTTCACTCCGAGGTCCGCGTCGTTTTGACACTTGGGGGTACTTTGCCAATAATTCAGGTACTGCCCGAGATACCATATTGTCGTTGTTTAAGTCTGTCTTCGTCTGTTAACTGGTCGGATTTAGTTTTAATATATACCATAAATAGTGTGTTGGTACAATACTTTGTATCAGGTCAAGCCTATTGTCAATTGCCTATTGTGTGAACAAGCATCTAACATTTAGATAAAAAAAAAATTTTAAACAAATAGTAAGGGTTGAATTTTTATAAACAAATATATTACTTTGGGAGCGACTACATTGTGTGCATTACGTCACGTTATTTGTTGCTGTTCTTCCGCATGTCACGTTACACTACTATCAATATCACAATACAATCGTCCAACAACCGGCTTCTTTTGGAGAAATGGACAAGAAGAGTTTGAAGATACCAAAGGGGTAATCAGATTCCGTACATCGAATGTACAGACAACAAAATAGCAAAAAGAAAAGGACAGACAACGATCTACAAAACATTACACAAAAAAAGCTAAGGATCGAGTAACACGAACTCAACTAAAAACCGGGAGTGAACTCAAGCGCTCAGTTCCTGCTCTATGAGTGATACCCGTCGTGTTACTCTAGTTATAAATCCGGTGATAAATCAATGCATGTTTGTATACTGGATCAGAAATATTCAATCTACGTCAATGGAAATGTGAATACGTGATACATTAATCTGTCGGACGAACGAACAAATATGAATGAGTGAACATTGAACAATCTTTTCCCTCCGCATTCCAATCAGGGGCGTAGCTACGTTAGGTCCAAGTAGGCAGGTGCTGATACAAAAATTTGACATTTTTTTTTCTATATATATCAATTGATGCTCCATTTTCCTACTGAAATATGCATGTAGATCTATAAGAATAAAAAATGTTATTGCCAATTAAGGTCCCACAAGGGGCAAACAGTTTAATACAGTCAAACCTGCCCATGTGGTCACCTCTATTAAGCAGTCACCTGTATTAAAAGGTCACATTTTTCTTGTCCTTTCATAGAAGTTTTCATATAAATTTAACTTCTTATAAGAGGGCACCTGTCTTAAAAAGGCCACTTTTTCTTTGTCCCGAAGGTGACCTCTTAATACAGGTTTGACTGAACAATGATTGAAATGATTGGAGACATACAAAGATACATGTAAACACACACACAAAAACAGGAAAACATATTTATGTTCAGTGACTGCACGGCCAGATCAGAACCTATCAAATAACACCATAAATCAATTCACATTTAATATAAAATGTATAATAACTATAATAATTCACCTAACCTAATGATATATATACGATCAGTTGTGTCCTCGCAGCAAAAAACATTCTTCAATAAAGCTACCTATTTTTTTTTTTAAACTTGTTCATGTTCATTAGTAAATAGCCAGACAAATTTTGATGATGTGTCCATGTATCTAAAATTTTGACATAAGTCAATAACTTTATCAAAAAAATTTACTCTAATATTTTCATATAAGGGACAGTCGACAATAAAATGTTTCTCATCTTCAATATCTCCCTTAGAACAATTTGTGCATTTTCTTTCTGGTCTTATAATGTTCTTATATCTGCCAGTTTCAATATTTAATGAATGAGCGAGCACTGACTCTTATCTTACAGATAGACTGTCGAATTTTAAAATGATTAATTTCTAAATATTTCTCTTTCCCAAAATGGGTCTTTTATGTATCTAATTTACCTCTGTTGCTACCAATGGCATCTACCCTTTCTCCATTCCAAAAATAAAGAAAACATCTATATGTTTAAATGATTAAATCTATAATGTATATTACAAGTTCCGCCGTGCTTAATGTACAGATTTGAAATATAACAAGGGGTGAGACCTAATGAATATGTCTCAGGCCTGGTATTTCAAATATGTACATTTATAAATCAACATTAAGCACGCAACGCGAATTCTGTTAACGCTTCAATACTACAATTAACAAGCGTAGATAACTCCCGTAAAGTCGTCGCATGAATATTATACTGTTGTATCTCCATTTTTTTATATATTTTACATTAAGGTTACTATGAGCCTTCATTGACAATGATCTATCTCCCTATACTTCTCTATAGAATAATTTTTGCCCATTACTGTTAACATGCACTGCTAAAATGTTGTATCTCCAATAAGTTATTTTAAAGTAATGTTGCAGTTAGGCTAACTCCTCAACCAATCAAATGTTAGCATTTTGAGTCACGTGACAGAAGTTGACAAAATTTAGTGTAGTATAAGACGATTTGTTTACGATAGTGATGGATGAATTTGTTACTCGTCAAAAAAGGAAAAAGAATGAGAGTGATGAGTCCAGTATTGATAACTAGGGTGTGACGGAGGGTCAGCATACATCGACTTCAGAAACACCTAACCCTTCTACATCTTTCGCAACAACTATGAAAGAGACATTGTGTCAATCTTCCCAGTTTCTTTCATCTCTTTGAAGTGCAAACTCATGTATTTCTGAAAATGATAAATGACAATTCTTTCTACAAAATCGACTGATGTATACAGTTTCAAATTTCCTGCACGGTAGGTATTTATAAAGTCTAAGATTCATTGCTAACCAATATATTGCAGGTTATTTCAAATAATTATGCCATCTTGGAAGGATGTTCTTATTTTTTTTTTTTAAGGATGTGCCTTAATTCCTGCTCTCTATAATTATAGAATATATATAGAAAATACTTACATTATCGGCGAATACAGCATTTATTTTGGGCCGTCGTGGTCGTGATCGTATGGTAGTTGGCTTTACAACTACCTGTGCAATCGGTGCCTATCGCTACTAAAATTGTGAATTCGAACCCCGTGCATGGTGAGGTGTACTCGATACAACTTTATGTGATTAAGTTAAAATTTATCAGTTACTTGCGACAGGTCATGCAATGGTTTTCTCAGGGTGCTCCGGTTTCAGTCATCCACCAATAAAACTGATCGCCACGATATAGCTGAAATATTGTTGAAAGTGGCGTTAAGCACCATGAATCCAGACAACCAATCATGCGACGTATTAAGCTTCAGAACGCCATTGTCTGATTCTCTGAGGATCAAGAAAAGTCAAAATGAAAAACCTTAGGAGACGTCAAACGGAAATGATCAAAAATGCCACCGATCCAATTGTGAATTTTAATGAAACAGTAGTATCGATAGCTGATGAGACTATACCAAAGACCTCGACAAATCCAAAACGCCCAGGTAAACTATGGTTTAATGATGAATGCAAAGATGCCATCAAAAATCGCAAAAAGGCCGAACGACGGTTCGGAAAACATCCAACATCGGACAACCTCGGCAATTTCCGTATCTTCAGGGCGAAAGCTCGAAGAACATTGAAACAAAATCGGCGCACTTCCTGGCGTCATTTTGTTTCTAAATTAAATTGTCATACACCGATGAATAAGGTTTGGAATATGGTACAAAAAATTAAAGACAAAAATAATAAAACAAACGTCCATCCATCATTTAAAAGATCAGTGGGAGCGCCAACCACCATTTCCGTATACGTATTGTCCACAGATTCAAGGGAGAATACTCCAATATTGGTATAGATGGCGCTCGCGGCGCTTCACGTCATTTATTTGTTTACGTTACATGTGTGTGGTTTTTTATGAAATAAAGTAGAAAAAATAATAAACTATGCATATTTTTTTAATTTGTTGGTATCTTAAGTATGTTTACTATATGATTGAATGGTACTGATCATTAACTGTGAAATGTATATCTTATAATCGGCTTTGAAAATAGGAAATTGCTTTGATGTTTTTGGAAATAAAATTATGGCCGGTAAATACCCTGGTCTAATTATAACTGACTATTAAGCATCCTATTGGTTGTTTAAATATAAAATGATCAAAAATAGATATGAAAAGGATTAGAGATTCCAAAAAAATGCATAATTACCCATCATTCATTGCAAATATGCTAGAGAGGCTGTGTGTAGAAAGGTTAAAATCTATGTTGTTTACATCGAGACGCGACTAGAGAAAACGGTTTTATAAGATCTTTAACTCACTTTAAATGTTTTTTTTATTTGTTTTACAGTGGATCTGAATTCTGGATACATTCATATTTAACAATTGTTCAGTTATTTATATATTATATTTTTAGAACAATTACACCATAATTTCCATAAACAACTCAAGAATGGCAAGATGTGATCAAGTAAATGGTCATGTACACTGTTTTGTGTTTATGATTTTGTTTAAGTTTTATTTCCATCTTGTTTATTATTGTAATGAAGAAAGATTTCTTCACTTCCAGTTCCATAACCAACCTTTTTGTGTAATTTCTTGAGCAACCTCATGATCAAACAAACAAACAAATGCTTTAAATTGTCAATCAAGACGCCCACAATGTCAACCAGCAGTATAATCAATAAAAATCACAGTATACAATTGATTCACATGATATTTTTTTCATTGGATAGGACAATACAAACAAAATTAAAAAAAAAATCATGTACAAACTACAGTACAGGTACAAAATATAGCAGGTACAGGTACTTGTCTTTAAGACATGAAATATAACTTTATTAGAAAAAAAATATGCACCTCTATATCATTTTTAAGACATATATTTTTATATTTTGTATTTAAAAAAATATGCACCCAATAATATATCATTTATGACATGCAGTATAACTTAACTGAAAAAAATATGCACAATTACATACTATATAACTTTACTAAAAAAAATATGCACCCCTACATACTAGATATAACTTTACTAAAAAAAAATATGCACCCTACATGCTATAAGTATAATATGTGGGGGTGCATATTCTTTTAAATAAAGTTATATATATCCTAGAGTTGATAGAGGTGCATATTTTTTTTTAATAAAGTTATATATATGGTGTCTTAAAGACAAGCCCATGTGGTCACAGAGGAGTATGCAGATGTCGAACTGCCACAAAGTCCACCCTGACACAAATCCTGAGCCTTTTAAATAGTCATTGTGGTCAAGAAGACATACCTAAAGGTTATGTCCATCTCATTCAGAAAAAGTTGAATGATATTGAATTTTATGAGTTTGTACAAAATACTTGCAAATATGTCCGATTTTCCTTTGTATTTGTAGGAAATGTGAAAGAAAGTTTAAGCATTTTTTCTAGGGTACTGGAGGAAAATTATAAGCATGCTTCTTTCTTTAAGAAACTGAAAATGTCAGTTGCCCCCTCAGAAAAAAATGTGTGTCTTACACCATTTTGATATTATTTGTGATAAAAGAGGAGATCACAGCACTGATATTGATCCATTTTTATTTGGAAAGAAATTTGACATTTCCATTTCAGGTAAATATGCAGAACAAAATGAATAAGTATTCACAGATATATTATGTCATGTCCACTATAATGCCCTAGATAATTTGAAAAAGGAAAAAGAATGTTTTGTATGAAACATCTTCAAGGACTACAAGATATATTTCAGTTTAAAAAGAAAATGTGGATATCTATTTGAAACATTTAAAATTTGAGTTAAATTTTCATACAGATATTCAGGGATGTCATTAGAAGCCGGCAACCGGCGAAAATCTCCGGTAATTTCAGCTGTCGCCGCCGGTAACAGGAAAAAAAGTCACAATATATTTTTTCCACATTTACTATACCCCGGAAAGTCACAGTATGTATAATGAGTGACTTTGTCCATTACCCAGGTTATGGTGTTTATCGCCACTTTCAAAATTTTTTCTGTGATATGGTGGCTTTCTGTTTTATCATTACAATATGGTTTCATTCTGATAAATAATAACATTTGATCGGCACATACCGTTCACACTTATTACCTAATAACCAGGACCAATATTAATTTGATCTTTGAACTTTGCAAATTGATAACTGGTAAACAAATAGGGACCCATCAGCTTCCCAAAACGCAATTATTTATTTCCCCCATAATTTCTCTAATTTTTCCATTTTTGTCGATTTCCCAACTTCTTAAATTATTTTATTTTTCGACTATTAGTTATTTAGATTGTTGGGAGAAAATAAATAATTTATTTACCGATGGAAATCGAGAGAAAATCATATCGAGTCGGCTTTTTATTTTTGTAGCTTTAGGTAAGTATGGATAAGAACTGCCAAACGAACGTCGGAAGTATGTAAATATTACACAAACAGGTACATGTTTTGAGATTTAAAATTTGTTTTTCTTTCTTTCTTTTAAAGAACTGGCGACCGTTTCACTAAAGGTCGTAAGTCGGAAACGTCTACAGACGTAAATGCACTCTTAAGAGCTATCCGGCACCGATACGATCCGAGTTGTCTTAACATACATAACAACTAGTCCTCGCTTACGGGCCGACATGTCTCGGTCCAAGTTGTCTGGCACCCATGCTTAGCCGAGAAATATAAAGACAAATTGTATAATGTTTGCTGTGATCCGACCAGAGATCTGACTCACGAATATCTATCCCGTAATTTAATTGAAAATAGCTTTGAATTCAATTACAATTTGTACTAATCTAACAATCAATACAATTAGCTTCTTGGTAAACACATGTGCGTACTTGACAAATTAACATAACAAATAATAAGACAAGCTTAAAATAGAACCAAGTAATATATTCCTTTTAAACCATATAGTCGTGTATGTAATATAACGGGATATAAATAATTGTTCATACAAAAGACAAGGTATTTTATTTAAACCTAATAAATAATGAAAGTAGATCGAGATCAAATACAAAGAACAGGATGTCTGTGTAAATCCTGTGGTCTTTTTTCATTGTACATATCCCAGATGTATGCCAGATATGTAACATTGCTGATGTCTTAAGATAAAAAGGTCAAAACTTTGCAAAGCACATTCTGAAGTACCATCAATAAAGGCTAAATTATGACAATGCCGTCTTTTGAGGTATAAATCGTAATTGGATAAATAGTTCACCGCATGCCAACATTTTAATTATCTTTCTTTATGATGGTTTCTTTTTAAAACATTAATATTATAAAAATGAAAAGACGCTTCTTTCTTAATTAGAATTTAATCTTTTTTGATGAGTATCAATAAAGCACGGAGCCCGTTAACTGACATGATAAATATTTTTATGACGTTACACGAAATAGTATTTGGCATAAACTAAATTTAAAAAATATCTATAAACGAAATAAAAAATATTCTCATGTCAGAAAACGGGCTCCGTAAACTATTTCGCATAAACGAAATTAAAATTATCATGTCAGTTACTGGGCTCCACAATAAAGCAACATATTAATATGCATTTAGCTTTTCTTTTTTTTTCTTTTTTATTTCAGATGAGTGCGTTTTCATCGCATATTTGTGTATACATGTAAACAAAGTAATATAATGTGTAGTTGTTGTGTATGACCTCACGGAAACGGCCTTGTAGGCTTTTATTCATTACAGAAACTTTTTAAATTATGTTTTTTTGTTTCCAATCGATAATTTGAGTGCGCAGGTGCTAAAGGTAGATATATACCGACATATAGTATACTGGTTGACGCACAGGCACTCGACGTTCAATGAATAAAATGTAGGGTCAATATGGAAAAATGTAGGGTCAATATGGAAAAAAATAGTGTCACTGTTATATAAATTTCACTGTTATATAAATTATTTATATAACAGTGACACTATTTTTTTCCATATTGACCCTACATTTTATTCATTGAACGTCGAGTGCCTGTGGTTGGCGATATATAGGCCGTCATATTAGAATATTCAATTATTCTTAATTATATGAGTGTCTGGATTACTGTTCAAACTGTGTCTGAAGGGCTCTCAGAGGAAGTATCTTCTTCACGTTTTGAAAATTGTGTTTGTTAAAAATGTCCATAAAAAAATCAAGTATTTTAGGAAGCAAATTTGATGCCAGGAGATGGCTAGAATGCAGGATTTTGCACCATTTATCCCAGAGCCTCTGGGGGCCCCAGACCCCCTGCCGTAAATACCACCTCGCTGGGCGAGGTGGGAGATTGGCTTTGCCAGTCTATTCATTCTCCTATAACTTTTATTTTTTCTCCTACAACTCAAAAAATTAATGACATCCCTGATATTGATGTTTCAGTAAAGATATTTTGTTGTCTCACATGTTATAAGAGTTTTAACTCATTTTGTATGTCAGATACAGGAGAGGAAGTTATGTTTCAATCTTTTCAGTACATAAATACATGTTTACATAGGTATAATTTTTATGATTCTGTTTCACAGGATAATGTAGACCTTTGAATGAATTCTTTATTTGCAAAAGGCACATAGATGCTATAGCAACATGAATATATAAAATGAAGAAAAAAAAAGGGATAAAAGAGAACAATATGACAAAGTTAATTGTATATAAGATATAATTTCTAATCTTAATTTCCAAGCTGAATTCAAAGATCAATAAAACCTAGGTTACATTGCAGCTAGATTTTTTACATTTGACACCATTTTTGTTAACCTTTATTTGCCTCAATATAAGCAAGAGCTTATATATTTCATATACTATTGGAGGTTTTACAGATAAAATATGATACCAATATTTCAAAATTATATGGTGTTTATACATACAGAGGAAAATGACCAAGTTCACCATATAAAAAAAGGCAAAGGAAATAAGTGAATTTATTGCAGAATTATTTTTTGAATGGAAAGGTTATTTTGTTTCCATTCTGCCTTTGATTTCAAATCTATGTGTGAATGCTAGTCATTCTGTCTTTGTTTTAAAATCTGTGTGTGAATGCTTGTAATTCTGTCTTTGTTTTAAGATTTCTGTGTGAATGCTTTTTACAAGTAATTCTGTCTTTGTTTTAAAATATTTGTGAATGAATGGTATCTATTCTTTGTGTGTTTTAAAATATGTGTGTATGAATGGTAGTCATTCTGTCTAGTGGTTATTTGTAAGTTCATGTCACTCTGGTTATGCATT
>MJUT01008763.1:153354-168059 GCA_002080005.1 Gigantidas platifrons | reverse complement strand
TTTGGGTCTGTGGTCATCCTAATCTACTCACATTTGAATGTCTGGACTCCAGTTTGAGTTTGTATTTCTTGGTGTATGATTTCCTCTGGGGTTTTTTTAATTTGTGAATTAATTTTTTATACTTGTTACAGGCCTTTTCTATCATTTTTCTTTTCATTATGCTTTCTGAGATTGAATATTTTTTTATGAAATTTTGTACTTGCCAAGATCACAATAACAATTATTTTTATCCACATGTCCATGTAATAAGATAAGAAAACTTACTACACTTAAAAAAGTATAATATTTATTATTCGCATACCACCACCCCCCTTTTTCCAACCAAAACAAACCCACAAAAAAACCCAACAAAAACTACCACTACAAAATCACTTGTTGAGGTCTTGTGTTCCAAAAACATACAGAGGTAGAATTTAAACCTGGTTTGACATCAGTCAGGTGTACAACACGTACTTCATTAGCATGGATCGGCCGGAGCTCCCTGAATAAAATTTGAACTACATCCACGATTTTTTTTTAATGAGATCAGAATATAACTCAACTTTGTTGACGATGTTTAAATACGATAATTAGGTAACCCCAAGTCCATATTTGTTCAGCAAGTTCGGAATAGGGAATACATTACCGTACCTACAAAGGTCTCAAAATGCTAAAAATGACCGAAAATGAGCCACGACTTCAAACCCAAATTTATAAATGTAGCAAGCAAATGACGGGTTTGTTTAATTAACAGACCTTCCTTTATGTTCATTCTTTCGATTTAAATATATTTCAACCTTCATCGGTTTTGAGGACGCATTTGTGTCAGTCAACTGCAGACCAGAGTATTACCCGCCATATTTTTTATTGACATCTGGCGTCGTTTGATATTTCTGATATTTCGAGCAGTTAGGCGTTTTGTACATGTTTTATTGGTTAAGTTACACCAAACACATGATCATTAACAAAGTTACGATGCATATTATGATCAAATTAATTCAGATGTTGCTTATTTTTGTATTTGAAATACGGCCTCGCGATCGTTTACAAAATGACAGTGACGCCATGACGGTTTTTATAATTATCTCCCTTTCCCCGCGTGACTACAGATCGGAACTCTTCAATGTCGGCGGCTTTCCCACTGGATGGACATGACACATTAACATCTGAACAGGACATTTCAAATAAATTAGGCCAAATATTTTCACAAAACTCTTCTACCCAAAATTACCATCCCGAATTTAAAAAATTTAAAAAGGAAAAGGGAAAAAACTCAATTGAATTTTAAATCAAAGAATTTGGAGGAATACAATCGCCCGTTTTCGTTAGATGAATTGAGAAAATCATTGGATAAGGCGCATGACACTGCATGTGGCCCCGACGATATCCATTATCAGCTTCTCAAACATCTTCCGGAATCGGCACTCCAAGTTCTTTTAGATCTCATGAATGACAATTGGGAAACAGGCGACTTGCCATCAATTTGGAAATTAGCTAATGTCATTCCTATTCCAAAACCTGGTAAAGACCATTCCGAACCGTCGAATTATCGGCCTATTGCACTAACTAGTTGCGTGTGTAAAACCATGGAAAGAATTATCAATGCTCGCCTTGTATGGTTTCTTGAATCCAATGGACTCTTATCTTGTCCAATATACAGTGTAGATTCCGTCAAGGTAGAAGCACGTTAGATCATCTTGTTCGTTTTGAAACATTTATTCGAAACGCCTTTGTCAAAAAGGAGCATGCTGTGTCTATCTTTTTCGATTTAGGAAAGGCATACGACACAACATGGAAATATGGCATTTTAAAAGACCTCTTTGATATGGGATTGAAAGGTAATCTACCTAATTTTATTTCAAATTTTCTATCTGACAGAGAATTTAATGTCAGAGTTAATTCAACTTATTCTGACATACAGGAACAAGAGATGGGAGTTCCCCAGGGAAGCATCCTCTCTGTTACATTATTCAGTATTAAAATAAACAGTCTTGCTAAAGTTTTAAATGAAAACATTGAGGGTTCTCTCTATGTAGATGACTTCCTGATATGTTATCGGGGAAAAAATATGTCTAAATAAGATAGAAAAATGGGCAATGGAGAATGGGTTTAATTTCTCCAGCTCAAAAACTGTAGGGGTGCACTTTTGTAATAAAAGAGGACTCCATCCAGACCCGGAGTTGAAATTATATAATTCCCCTATTAAAATAGTTTCAGAAACTAAATTTTTAGGTCTTCTTTTTGATAGTAAACTTACCTTTCTACCTCATATTAAAATGCTTAAAAATAAGAGCCTTAAAGCTCTTAATATTTTAAAATTTGTGTCCAGTACCGACTGGGGTGCGGATAGCACGGTTTTATTAAATTTATATAGATCGTTGATTCGATCAAAATTGGATTACGGATGTATCGTTTACGGTTCAGCCCGTCCATAGTATATCAAGTTACTAGATACAGTCCGTCATCCAGGATTACGACTCTCACTTAGAGCGTTCAGAACGTCTCCAGTTGAGAGTTTGTATGTTGAAGCAAACGAGCCTTCCCTTGAAAACAGACGTATCAAACTTGGAATGCAGTATGCAACCAAATTGAAGTCTTATCCTTCAAATCCTGCACATGACTGTGTTTTCAACTCTCTATATGAAAATGTTTACGATAAACAACCCAATACAATTCAACCTTTTGGACTCCGAGTAAAATCACACTTTGAAAATTCTGACATAAATTTGGATGACATAGCACCTACTGTAATTCCTGAAAGCCCTCCGTGGTTAAATCCGAAACCTACTTTTAATTTTGAACTTACACAACACAAACAATCAGAAACAAACCCTTTACTAATTCAGCAACATTTTGCTGAAATTAGATCGGTAACATCTGAATACTCTGCAATATATACTGATGGTTCAAAGGATGGTGATAGAGTAGCGTCGGCAGCTGTTTTTGGACAGCAGGTCTACTCTGCTCGAATACCATCTGCCAGTTCGATCTTCAGTGCAGAAGCTAATGCAATACTTCTTGCCTTGAAGTTCGTTGCCTCTTATGAAAAGAGTAAATTCATGATCTGTTCCGATTCTCTTTCTTGCCTGTTGGCAATTGAGAGTTGTAAAACTCAAAACCCTTTTATTTTAAAAATTGTTGAAATTTATAAAAGCCTTGTTGCTATTGATAAACATGTAATTTTTACATGGATCCCTAGTCATATAGGTATCCATGGGAACACAGTCGTTGACCAGGAAGCCAACGAACGCATTGGATGATTCTGTATCCAATTGTTCTATTCCTTATACAGATATTAAACCTTTTATAGTGAAATATATTTTAGAGCGTTGGCAAGATAGCTGGGACCAGCAAATTCATAACAAATTACACGAAACGCATTCCCTAGTTGGCAAGACTCCTTGTTCTTACGGTCAAAATCGGAAGGAACGGGTAGTCTTGACCAGATGTCGTATAGGTCATAGTAGACTTACTCATAGCTATTTGTTAAATAATGAGGAACGACCGGAATGTATTCCGTGTAATTCTAATTTTTCATTAAAACATGTTTTGATTGATTGTGTGGATGTTGCCGATGTTCGGCAGACATTCTACAATGCCAATAGTTTATCTAATTTATTTACAAATGTCGCAGGCGACACAATTTTGAGATTCTTAAAAGAAATTAATTTATATGCAAAAATATAGTCATATAACATGTTCTAGATATATGTTTTATATTTATTAATGTTTCTTTTATTTGTACAACCCCCTTCCAGAGGGTGTGCCGAGGTAGAATAGGCACCAGATTTCTCCGTCCTAGAGGCATTAGTCCTCTAAAAGGGGTCAACCCCGCGGGAACCCCGGGGTATAGAAATGGGACCGTGAGCTTCTTCAACTTGAAGGGGCGTCCGTCGGTTGTGCGGGATGTATAAATTGACAACCAACCCGTCCTTCGGATGAGACGTAAATAAAACCGAGGTCCCGTGTTGAGAGATTGCCACCCTCTTCGCACGTTAAAGAACCCAGTGTAACAGCTCATTATGAGTATTATGCTCATGGTCCATAAGAGACCTGTTGCACTGGCAAAATTCTCCGTCCCTACCCATCACATTTCTTTGTTTCGAGTCCCGTGGCGTTTAAATTATCCTCGTCCTGAATATAGCTGAAAAATTGCTCACTTGACGTTAAACATTAATCAATCAATCAATCAATCATGGATCTGGAAGGAAGACCTAGTGGATTTTTTCAAACATAGATCTAACAAGTTCAATGAAAAGTGTTGTTCGACATGTAAGAAAATCTTTGCTCAGGGGCAGTGAATTTCAAAGGATTTTTTATAAAGTACCTGCCTATGTTGCACTCATCAGCACATCTTCATACGAATTGTTGTTAGGGAGGCATGCGTTTCAATCATGTGTATGTAGTTTAATTGTATTTAACAGTTTGTTTTGTATTTACAATGTAATGTGTTGTTTGGGTAACAATCCTTAGTGTATGGATTTTACACCAATAAAAATTATGTTCTGTTTTGTTCTGCAACGGTTTAAATGTGTGTGTGCGGGTCTGTCTTTACTGTCATTATGTGGACTCATACTTCAGATTTTTCTTTGTTTTTGTATACCGCTACAAGAGAGCATAACAATGCAGGTGTCCATCCGTCAGTTCGTTCAGATATACCTGTCTGTCCGACCGACTTGTAAGCGCTCTGATTACTAGTATAATGGCTAACACTTACATATACTAAACGGATTTTGATGAAATTTAAGGTGCATTTTTATTTTTTATAATGTTCCTCTTAAGTTCTAATATTGGTGTCTTGCAATGATTTTTCAGGGAGTTGTGGACCTTTTGAATAATATACCATGCAGTTCCCAGCCTGTTCTCAAAAATGGCCCATAATTTCTGTGCAAGATTTGTCTTGCCCGTTGTAGCCGACATGAGCATTAAGTGTTACCATTGTCCGTCGTTTGTCCGCATCACTTTTGGTTTAGGTTTGCAATTAACGTAAAGTATGAGCACATTACTAGAACCTGTACAATTTTCAGAATCTAATGGACGACTTCGGAATTCATGTAGTCTTTCAACCTTTCCTTCCGCCCGCGTCTGTTCCCCGTCAAGCGTCAAGTTAGTCTACACACAAAGAATTCAGTAAACGCATTTAATTTGCTGGACCATTTCAAATTGTTGCACAATACAAAGGTTAAATTAATTTTCTGTAGAATCCCATGTACAGTTTCCGATAATATAAGGCGTTTTAACCTGTGTCGCCAGTGCCGAAAGCAGGTAATAGGAACCGTTCCACTATACTCCCGTCCGTTTGTCCATCTGTCGTTCGTCCTTAAGAAGTCATTGTTAGCGCAATAGCACTTTCATTTTTTTCGGAACAGTTTGTAATCTATAAATGTATCATCGTCGGTAACCCACGGTTGATTCCGATACGTTCCTCTCTCTCCATCAGAGAAAGGAACGTATCGAAATCAAACGTGGGTTACCGACGATGTCAGAGAGAGGAACGTATCGAAATCAACCGTGGGTTACCGACGATGTCAGAGAAAGGAACGTATCGGAATCAACCGTGGGTTACCGACGATGTAAATGTATATGGATTGAATAATTGAATAAATTTTGTAGTTTTAAACATTGTAAGCGCAATGACGCGTCAATTTCCATTGAAATCAAATTAAAATCCATATGGATGTTTTATGACCATGATATCTTAAAAATTCCAAAAGAGGCCTCTGTATGAATTATTTTTTTGGGAAAACTGATGTGGAGGACGGCACAGGTCCAGACCCGTAATTGGTGTTGTTTCGTCTTATAGCAGCGGGGTTATTTGCGTCCTTAGACACCCTTTTCTTTTATTTCCAACAAAACCCAGAATCACCCAATATTTACGGAAACACAATTTCTGTGTCGCCTGCGTGAGCAGGGTCGACACAAAGGGATCACTATCTCTCAACTTGCGTTGGTCAGTCTCGTCGTCGGTGTCGCAAAACTTTGTTTAAAATCCACAACTCCCTAAAATGTCTTGACAAAATTTACCAAACTTGCAGTGGTTATTCTACGGACATGAAGATGTGTACCTAGTATTTGAATTTTTATGTCTAAATGATTTGTGGGTATCCCAAACCAAAAACACGTCTTCGCTTGAAGAGTGACACAAGTTCTGTGTTTATAAGATACGATATTCAGTGGATTTCAGTGGAGTATGTTAACGGTTATTGTCTGTCAATATATTACCCCGTGTGTTGGGCTGTCCGTCAGTAAGAATGTTTTAAAACTTCATGCTTTCAGTGTACATTAATTGAATTTCAAATCTTTTGATTTAAAAGAACAGAAAGTTCCAAGCTACGTGGTTTAAAGGCTTCCTTTGGATGCGTTACTCTGCCTCCGTGGATGCGGTTGTTTGTGCATATTGCTTCCTATTTGCTGGAAGTGAGCGTTGTAGATGATAAGCCAGAGAGATTACTCGCCACTCTACATGCAACAAACCGTGACTTATACCCGGTTATATATACAACATCATCAGTGGGGCGTGTGAAATCCTAATGAAGGTCGACTATGGGCGATGAACGACTATCCACTTTATCACTTATGTATATACACATATGGGAAGACAAACAAGTGCCCGAAAAAAGGACGAAACCGCACAATTATCAACGTGAAAAAAAGACAAAACTCAAAAGGTGCTCCGGAACGTGGCTTCGTGTTCCCTGTCCCACTAATGGCACCAGCCATGTTACTCTTTGTGAAAGTCTAATGAAAAGCCATCAAAAAGGACGGAAGAACGGCTAATTGTGACTACGGCGAACATATTCGTGGTCATATGTATGGTTCAGTTGCTTCCTTATTTGTAGCATCCCTCTAGTGAAACCTGATAGGAAACACAAACTCTTGAATAACGTATGAAATGCGAAATGTATACTCCATATGCAGGCCTGGTGGAATGTTGCTACATATAAATGGAGAGTTCACAATGGGAAAATTGAAATCATCTCTCTTATCGTAGACATTTGTTCTCAATCATCCATTATTGTCATTTTCTATGTGTAGGTAAAGAACTGAAGCAGACATAGCTGTATATTGGTGGTATCCTTTATTTCTAATTCTATGTTATTAATGATACCAACATACTCAACAAACATGGAATTGCAGTGAAATTACATTATCTGTATAGCGGAAGGTGAAAATAAAGGATAGGGATGGATTCTTTTCGTTTTTCTTGAGAAACCCATGTATGAAGTCTGTTTCATGCGAATAAAGGGAAATGTTGACGAGAGGAGGTACCATATGAATGCTGATTGTTTCTTGAAAAACGAACACAGCAATCATAGCGAATACGTTTGCAATAAAAAAAATTCGAGCATTTTGATTATATGTCAGTTTCAGATAACTTTCTTTTTCGAATGAGAGTGGGTTTTTGTTTTGTTTACAAAATAAGTTTTTGTCCCTTCCTAAAAGAGAAAAGTTTTGTACGTTGACATTTTTATTAAATCAAATTGAACTAATTCTTTTAATATGTATAATTCATATGAGCTTTTAGTTTTGATTGGGGAATAGGTGTCAAATGAGAACATATATAATTTAGTACTGAAATGCGTATATTCATAAAAAAAGATAAAAAAAAAAAAACAACACCATACAAGACCCACCAATGCAAATGAACCATGCCAGACCCNCCCCCCCCCCCCCAGTCTTAAATGTTGTTGTTTTTTTATTGTAAATGTTGGGGACTTTGTGTTATCCCCTTTGTATTTTGTGTTAGATTGTTCAGTTAAAGAAAGTTTAAACAATTCTACCAGTATCAACAAACCGAACATCCACCTCTCATCTGAACTGAACTCACTGAACACAAAAACACTGCTTCATGTGATATTGGAAATTCAGATGCCGTATCGTGACATGCACAAAAAATGTTGAGAGGATAAACCAAGTAATGGCACCCCACCTCCACCACCCCCTCATGATAATGGGAGCTCCAACGACAATACTGATATAAACATACGATAATGAAAGAAACATTTACAGACTCGCTTTCACTCCAAAAGACAACATACTATCACACAAATGACAGACACCTTAATCATTGACAGCAAGGTCAAGGACTATTCGTGTCACAACTGACTACGATGATGGAATCTGCTGGTTAAATACCATTATTTTTATGAACACTATGAATGTATCAAAAATGTGATTATCAGTTTCTTGATTATGTGGTCCTATTGATTACTTTTTTCCATAGAAATTGAAAAACGATTTATAATTGGCTAACAGTAAGGGTCACAAGAATGCGACCCCTTATGGAGTTTCGTTAGATCTTAATTCGCGATATATAAGAAAGGAGGAGCAATTCAAGATCTAATTTTGATTAGATTATGTATTTAGTACATATATTTCAGTCTAGATTCGTTCAAAAACTTATTGTCAAACTCTCAAACACTTCGACAACGTTGACGCAACAGGTGGAAATAACATTGTCGAAGTGTTTGAGAGTTTGACAACAAGCTTTAGAACGATGGACCGTTGTATAGGGGACATAAAGTGGCATTTGATGCACTATCACATTTAATGTTATCCTTACCATAACTAATGCTATAAGTAAAAACTTACCTTCAAGCGGCACAAAATGGCTTCAGATTATGACGTATTGACAACATGACGACTGCAACTAGTTGAACATAAACTGTTGTAACATAAATACGCATTTTTCCTTTGATGTTTTTATGCGGTAATCAACTTAAAAATAGCGAACTTTTACAAACCATGGTTTAACATGAAGATCTTGATGTTATTCCATGATTTTGACGTCACATGGGAATAATAGTTAAGTTTCTATGGAAGTGGGAGGAGCTTACGTCATGGTTTAATATAAAGATCTACATGTTATTCCATGGTAAACGCGGACCTCGACGAAAACACCCAATATTGATTTCTGTTACAAACCATATATATCATGGATCTTACGAATGAACGTATTTAAACCAACTCATCCGGTTTGCGTTGTTCTCTTTTCTAAATGTTCAGTGTGTGTGTCCGTGCTTTTTTATTTTACCATGGGTTTTGTCGTTTTGTATTAATCTGTTGCTTTTGGTCACGTATTGATACATTCGGACTCAAATACAAACACGTGTGTATGATTTGAACGTTTGACCTCCTGGATGTATATGTGCAAGTTCCCCATTCATATCCAACGTGGCTGGCCGGTTAGAACTGGTGAGAAAAGTTGAAAGATACCAAGGGTGTAATCAGAAGCCTTAAAGACAAGAACAGACAATACAATGGCTAAAAGAAAGAGCTAGCACAAAAGGACAAACAATGATCTACAAAAAGATCGAGCAACATGAACCCCACCAAAAACCTGGGGGTGAACTCTGGTGCTCCGGAAGGATTATCAATTCCTAATCCAATAGTGACGCCCTTATCATTACAAACGAAACTGTACGGGATGTAGAAATATAGTGGGCCTAAATCCATACATGTCATGGAGACTCCTAATCTCGTTGAGATTAGGATTCCGAAGAATTTTTTGTCTGTATCTTCATCCTAATCTCGTTTCAAGCCCTATCAAAGGTATTCTGGAAATTTTAAATTTGACCCCCCGGTGCATTCCGATGGATATTTTGGCATGGACGGATTGTGTCAGATCAAGTGCAGGTAAGATTTCATAAATAGACATATTTTCTAGTTCAAATCTGCAAAAATATTGATATTTCTTTACCTTTTACAGCGTATATCCGACAAAATAATCCAAAATTCACTTTAAATGGTCCGCCATTTTACTGAACACTAAAACTACACCACGTGATCAAAAATCGTGACGTATTTTGGTATAGTCTGTTTCGTAGTTCGAGATGTCGATGTCAGGATACAAGTAATAATATAATTTGACATAGAAATCTCCCAGTATAAACTCCGACGACACATAGGAACCAGTTAATCCTAACAAGCACAGGTATGTTTACGGTGTTTCTTTGAAATTTCAACCAAAGATGAAGAAGTTGATCTTCCTTCATTCTCATTTTGTGGTACCTGAATTGTACAAGTGTCCATGCAAACAGCATTGCGGTGCCGTGTCTGCCAAATGCTTCACAGTTTTAAGTTAAGAAAAGCTTGAATATACAAAAGGAGTAATCAGAAGTTAACTTCGTTCCAAATTATTAATGGTACATTATGTATATTCTATCAAAGTAAAAACCGGGTTTTAGAGTAATCGTGACACAATGTATTCAAGAGGTAACGCGAATCAGAATTTTATTTACACTCTCTTACCATTTTTTCTTCGAAGTCTTAATTTGTTCCCAACATGTTGCAGCTTATCAAAAGACAATGCTATAAATCTCACCAAGAGCAAAAAAAAATGCTTAGAGGAAAATATATTCTAAAGTTTTGTAAAGTCTAAAATTGTATTATTTTTCTTTGTTGAATATTTTACCTGTGATCAGAACCCGATAACTTTATACATGTAGTTAAATTCTTTAATGTTAAGCCTTTGGTCATTGAGATCGCACTTGAAAATGTAGTTTTTAGCACTATAAAATCAAATTATCAAGTAGGTCCTCTGATTGGAAAAGAATGAAATTTTTCAAAATCTTATTTTATTTGATTTTGCTGAAGAAAATTATATAAACTCAGCACATGCATGATACTGTTATGTCAGAAGCTAATCTGTATTTCATGATTCAACTACGTATTCAGAATAACGACACTGTTTTTATCTAGTTCCATGTTTAACCGCCCCCGGAATTGAATGTACATAATTTATTATTTTTATTGCTCTAAGCGACATTTCCTGATTTCCAAAGCCTGTCAACTACTTTACATATTTATCAAGGTAAAAATGTTTAATGGCACATATCCAATTTTCCATAACACGAATAAAGTCTAATAAAAAACGTAGTTTATTATGCAAACCATAAATATATCTCGAAATTGTACTGGTCTGACTCAATTCTCATCTGTATGCTGATTTAAAAAATGCCAGAATTCAGAGATAGTCAAGAACTTGGTGAAGTTAGTCTCAGAAGGACTATTTTTAAGTACCGCAATTAATTGTGTATATCACAGACAGAAGAGACTATATAATATTAATTCCCTAAAGGTCTATGTGAAGAAAATGGGAGGGAAAAAGAGAAAAGTTCCAATGCTATTATAATAATAATCAAAATGTAAACAAATCAATTTATTTTTCCTGAATGACATTTGCTTCAAAATTGAGATATTTTTGGGAGGCAGGACCACTGGGGCATGTCCAATTAAATATTTGTCTATCATATATCGGTATGCTCTCAAGGGAAAAAACAAAACTCCACACCTGCACATCTTGCCCTTCAATATACAAATGTAAATCTGTTCACTTTTCACATTTTAAACCTACACTTAAACAGCTTGTCCAAATGAACCGAAACTTGGTCGGAAACATCTATGGAACTGGAAAGTCCTCTATAAAGATTTCTAATATCGTTCTGATCCAGTAAATAACATGTCCATCGTAGGAAATTCTTGTTTCTGGTTGGTAATTATAAATTAAAAAAAAAATCCTCTCCTCTGAAACCGCTTGGCCAAAATGAACCGAAACTTGGTGTCCCTTTTGATTATTAATTTTTAAACTTTGTGGTTGATTCTGATTGACGGTGTTGAAAAAAATTAGAATGTTTTAACTTTATTCTTTGCTTTTGTCTTCATACAAAATATAAAAAAAACATCTTGCAGTTTTATCCTGTATTTCACCACTTTCTTCAGGCACCCAGTCAAGATACACTTGGACTAGTCTTATTATTTATCACTGTCCTGACTTGTCCAGTCTATGTCATGTGTTACACATGTGGAAAATGATGTTTTGTTTTGTTCTAAGTTAATGTTTACAAATTGTGACCGTCTCTTTGGATGATAATTAATCTTTAATATATATTTGAATTCTAGTTAACAGAAAAGATTCAAAAACCATGTGTTCTAAGATTTGTTGCTATATGTATTGTTCTTGGCAGTATTTGAAATTCTCCGGCAACAATGTTTTTCAGCAAACGAAAATTTTGTAGTCTGTGTTCTTATTCTATAAATTTTATTCAACTCTTTACTTTTATCATTCATACTCTTAAAATGGGACTATTTGAGTAAAATCCTGAATAAAATGTATTTAGGAGGTTATTGTCACCAATCATCGGTCGATGTTGGTATAACAATCATCGATTCTGAAAATATTGCAGATTCCCATCACTAATATTTATATCTATTTTATTACTACAGTGAAACCGAAGTATCGGCCAACCGACTAACAAGTCTGGTAAATTGACCGCCGGTCAGGTAGAAAACAATACAAATATATTTCCGGTCTGAATGTCCGGTACGGTTCCGGCATTTAATATTGAACAGCTGTTTCCGCTTTTGCTTTCCTTCCCTTATCGAACAGAGTGATATATCGTTTAATGCTAGCGCTCGTGCATGAGAAATACAAACCGGAAGACACTGCTTTACACAACATGTGTCGCAACCTTCCGCCCGGACAAAAATATAGTCCATATTTTGAGTCATTTGTAAGAGGACGAGTAACTTAAATATCAGAAAGTGCATGCATGCAACATTCATATATTATAAATCCCCCTTAAAATCGGGTACTTATATGCACGTTTTCTCATCTATCAGTATTTCTTTGTTACAACATGGATTTTGCGGATGGATATTTCAATATCTAGAAATTGATATTTTTACTATGTAAGAGACTTTGATTTTCGTATTGCGTCTGAAAATTGACATTTGAACAACAAAAAATGCGTGTGGATATTTCAGCAAGTGTACAAAAATTGTACCTTTCTACTTTTGTCCTGTTCCGAAATGTGTGTTTTCTGTTTTTAATTTTAGAATAAATTTTAAAACAGTCTATTTATATCCTACGCTGCTGTACAATTCAACTGGTTTGTCAGTGTCGTTAGTTCTCGACCATCATAGTTTTGTTCAGGACTGGGAACCAGTGCTTTAGACAACACATGTTCTAATGTGTTCTAATGTTTGACGTACTATCTAATGAAAAGTCTAGAAAATCCCGAAGAGGTTTTGACCTGTTAACCTTGACTCACTGCTGACGTAAACAATACATGCTTTTAAAGTACATTTTTATGTATGTTCCACCTAAAAATAAACATGAAATGAAAGTAGCAACCGGCAAACAAACTTGGACACAAATAATGAAAAAAAACCTGTATAATACTCCAGTAGGTGTCCTTAAATGGATGAGGGAATTCCGGGAATTGAATGTTGATGTTGGCTTCGAAACAAAAAAGATGAAAATGGAAAGGACACGGATGTTGTCTTCGGAAGGCTATATATATATATCATTGGATAAAAGTTCATCGTCAAATCTATTAATAAGTGTTGTAAATTTTTTCAAGAGTCACATTCCCCTTCCGTGAAAAAGACCCCATATGGAAAAATATTTCCCTTTTCCAAGGTATAAAATTAAACCCACAAATGGTTCTGAATGCACTATATTTAACTTTGACTGTCGCATTGATTTGCTTGCCCGTTCAAAACAGCTGTAGTGTCTGGTAAACAGTTGATGGGAAATAAAATAATAATGTAATAGAATGTAAAACTGGGTTGTTGCATGTTATAGTAGTAACTCCTACACCAACTGTTCTTTCCATTTTTGGCACTATTCAATAATCATATTAGTAGTTATCCCTCCGCCCAATGCTTCTTAAATATCAGATAACACTGAATTATGCTTGTAACTTTTAAAACTACAAGCAATGGTTTGCTTGTGGTTAAAGAAGTTAATCCCATTAGATTCTTTGGTAAAGGAACATCTACATTATGTTTTATTTTGTGGGAATGAGTTTTGTAAAGGAGTTGTAAACGATAATTCAGACGAGGTACAAATGTAGGTTTCCTGTTAATAGCAGACTTGCCAAGGTCTTTCACTCTTGGCCATGCTGACAAAATTTTCACTATTATATATAAACAAATGTATATACAAGAAAATGTAACATATTCGGGAACATTGGATAAAAAGCTGTTTTATGTGAATAACATATTGATGTCTCTGGAGTTTGCTCTCAATTTACTATTTCAAAGTTTGACATCTTTTTCTAGAAGTATACTGATATTTTGGGATTGTGCATCTACATGCAACTGAGCAGTTCGATCGTTTAACATCACCTTTGGTGCTTTCATTTGAATTTCTTATCAAAGTTTTTTTATTTCTGGAATTTCAGGTCCGTTTCCGTCATTGTTTATTTCCGTTTCTGCATTTTACTATTACCGGAAGCTTCTGTTGATAAGATTGTGGGAGTGAAAAAAAACAAACTTTTTACCTACCTACCCAGGGGTGGATTCAGGGGGAGGGGGGGCATGCCCCCCCCTAAAATTGGAAAAAAATATGATTTTTTTGTGTAAAATCGTGATTTTTCACACGAAATACCCCAAAAATGTTCGATTATTTTAAGTGCGCCCCCCCTAACTTGAAATCCTGGATCCGCCCCTGCTACCTACCCTGTTTTTGAAGGGTGGGTCGGTCGAGGGGAAACATACATATTTTTTAATGTGGCCCAAACATGGATGAAATAGAAATGGCAATCTTCGAAATTAGACTTTCAAATTTTCTGGCCGGAAAAATTTGGCAAAAGTCACTGGTCCGAATAAATTTTCACTGGCCGTGGGCCACCGGACCACTGCTAAAGTCCATGAATGAAATGGGGAAGCAAAATTGTATTACATTTAAACACTCAGTTTTTAAAATGCAGTATGGAAAA
>MJUT01008763.1:125919-148434 GCA_002080005.1 Gigantidas platifrons | reverse complement strand
ATATAAACCCACATTTTTTTCAAAAAATTATTTTAAAGCTATCTCTGGGCAGATTTTTATGAAATTTATTTCAAGACATGCAGAATTCTTTGAATTTTATTTGTTTATCTGATAGTAATTTTTGTCTTTAAATTGTAAGAAAATAAAGGCAATCTGATGGGAAAATCGTGCTAAAATAAACAAAAAATATTTAAATGTTTCTGCTTCTTCTGGTGCAAAAATGATCAAAATCTGTTTGGAAACATGACTTAATTTCACAATAATTTTTTTTGAAAAATGTGGTTTTATATGAAATATATAGCGTAAAATTGAGGGTGGCAAATAATTATGTTTCATGACTGTATGTTAATTGCATAATTTTCTATGACAAATAGGCTGTGTAATTACAGATTTTCATAGATATAAAGAAATAAAAAAATACCTGAAATAATTAGCTTTGAAAGAGGTGTTTTTATAAGATATATGTAATGTAAAAAAAATCAAAATTTAAATAAATGAGAAATTAAGAAGGAAGGGTTTGGGATAATCTTTTATTTATTGTTTTCTAACTAGATATATTGTTCAATAAACAACTCTTTTCATGTTTATGACACTCACTACAGCATTTACAGGAAAATTAAAAATGAATTTTATATGGATTATAAATTTATGACAAAATATTCTTGCATAAACAAGTTTTTTTTACATGTTTATGGCAAAATTAAAAATTAAATTAATTTTTATATCATGTTTATTGACAAAAGTTATCAAAATAGTTACAACATACAAAACAATATAAAAGTGCTATCAAAACAAATTAGATGTTGATTAAAGGGTCACCGATTAAAGATACTTTGCTACTCAAGTCTTTTGATTGATATTAAAAAGAAGTAAGGTAAATAATACAATTAACATTTGTTGACTATTTTCCCAATAATTATTCCAACAAAATTAATAATGCAAAAATATTAAAGGTCCACATGAAAGCTTCATGTGATTTTGAAAATTCATTATATGAAATTTGTTTCAAATGCTTTATTTTTTAATGTAATTCCCAATATAAGCCCTATCTTTTTTTTTATTTTGTGCATAATTTTCCAATCTTATTCTCAATGAAAACATTCATCTGAAAATATTCTTCATATACATGTAACTTATAAAATACAAAGGTAAGTCACCTGTGAATGATTGTTTTACCTGTACATGTAATTAGTCACAAAGCAATAAATACCTGGCATTGGATGCCAGGTATGAGGCATGCCAGGTATTTATCAGACTATGCCTTGAGCTGTACTGTATGTATGGATATTCTAAAGTTTTTTTTGTTCATGGACTTGCTTTCAATTCCAATAAGCCTTATCATTTAAGGATTGATCTCAATTTTTTTCAGTTCATGAAGAAATAAACTCAAAAATGTGGTACACACTGGGTTACGCAAGGGTGTGTACCACATTTTTGAGTTTATTTCGAATGAACCGAACAAAAAATTGTGATCAATCCTTATAAATTAATTCCTAATTAATTTTTTTCTTGTCGTAAAATTATTTTGACGGATAATAATTGCTTAAAAAGAATTAAAATGAAAATTTTTCCCAATTGAGACCCCAACATGTGACTTACGGTTAAAAATTTTGTTTATGGAAAATAACATAAATTTTTTATCCAATCAAAATCTCTTAAACACATCAAATTAATTTATTTTGTGTTGATATTCTAAAGTTTTTTTTTACATGGATGTCACTTGCTTTCAATTCCAATAAGCCTTATGTATGGATATTCTAAATTTTTTTTTTCATGGACTTGCTTTCAATTCCATTAAGCCTTATGTATGGATATTCTAAAGTTTTTTTTTCATGGACTTGCTTTCAATTCCAATAAAAGGCCGTTGGCCACTGGTCCCCCGACGCCAAGGTTATATCGTAAGATTAAATTTTGAAACTACTGTAAACTATAGAGGGTCAGGTGAGCATGTATCACTCATAATTCTGAAAGGGGACCATCCAAGGACCATTTTGAAGTAAAAAAAGGGGAGTAACTCTGGTTAGATTTGTCGAAAAATCATCANTGCTTTCAATTCCAATAAGCCTTATGTATGGATATTCTAAAGTTTTTTTTTCATGGACTTGCTTTCAATTCCAATAAGCCTTATGTATGGATATTCTAAAGTTTTTTTTTCATGGACTTGCTTTCAATTCCAATAAGCCTTATGTATGGATATTCTAAAATAAATCTTGGTGTTATATTAAATGGATATGTATTTCTACCGACCCTCTACATACATTGTATGTAATAAGAATATAAAATGACGTGTAATAATTGTGTGTATTTTTGTTTTAAAGTTTTTATTGCCATTTTGATTTTTGATTTGATTTTTGGTGTTTAATGCCACTTTCAGCAATATTTCAGCTATATCATGGCCACCAGCTTTAGTGGTGGAGGAAGCTGCAGTACCCGGAGAGAACCACCGACCATGGGCAAGCAACTGGTAAACTTTATCACTTGAGGCTGCGAGTCGAGTGCACCCTTTTTTGTAACTTACAAAGCCGAGCGCGAACCCATGCCATATTGGTGATAGGCTTGTATGAGTTGTTAGATCCAACGACGTAACTCATTGAGCCACCCGGCCCCTTTGCCATTTTGAACAATCACTGTTAAATTCAAACCCTTCCTGTATAAACTAGGTAAACAATTTTTTACCTACCTAAGTATTTACCCTTTGAGTTATCTGAAGAAACGAATTGCTAAAATTTAAGATAACTAGATTTGACTCTTAATGTACATACTGTAGAATGAGGCGATATTTTATGCGACCAACGTAGCACCCATTTGAAGTTTTTGTTTCGCAAATACATGTACTTCGGTAATAAACAATTTATAATCAGGTGGACATACATATATGCAACTCAGGTGAGCCTCTTGTTTGTTCTGAATAAGATTATGTTGTGCTGTAGGTAATTTAAGGTGGAACATATAAAGATATATATGTACAGTACAGTGAATGATTATTAATATTTTTATACATGTCTATGACATACATGTACAGTGACCGTCGTGGTTTTGATCTTATGGTAGTTGGATTTATAACTACTTATGCAATCAGTGCCTGTCACCACTAATGTTGATTTCGAATCCCGCTAAGGCGAGTTGTATTTGATACAACATTTATGTGGTAAAGTTTGTCAGTGACTAGCTGCAGGTCAGTGGTTTTCTCTGGGTACTTTGGTTTCCTCCACCAATAAAACTGACCGCCATATACATGATATAACTGAAATATTGTTGAAAGTGGATGTAAATACCATTAAACCAACCTCCTACATGTACAAATGCACATGTATATATAAATTAATTGAAAACAATTCAAGTGCTTTTGACTTACACTGCTGTCACTTCAGTACACATATCGCTTTTAAAAACACGGAAACTTTCAATATTTGAATCTCTGATATCAACCTCAGTGTTGAAATATAAATTTTGCATCAGGCATTACCGGTACATACAAAAATTATGTTTTTTTTATTTGCAAAAGAACATTTAAAGTTTGTACAGAGACATAATGTATATTCTCTTTGAGGTTGCCTGGTAACAATAAGGTATTCATAATTGTCAATTAAAAATTTGTCAGAATAATAATTAATATGATTTCTTGCGGCCATTAAGACTTGACAGGTATATTACATACATATTAATATATTATTATCTTACATAAGACATCACTTGTACTGTGTCTACATTTGTGATCATAGCGTTAATTGCATTCTCAAGTTCTTGTATAATAAAAACTATTGCAAGAAAAGTACTGGTATTTGCGTGGATCATAATAATGATTTAGAATAAAGACGTAGATTTCTAATTATGTGTGCATGATACTTTTCTGGAATAACCTTGATCAGGTATGCTTAAAGTAAAAAAATTGGGGGGCCTGGGTGGCTCAATGAGTTAGGTCATTCGATCTAACAACTCCTACAAGCCTATCACCAATACGGCGTGGGTTCACGCCCGGCTTTGTAAATTACAAAAAAGGGTGCACTCGACTCGCAGTCGCAGGTGATAAAGTTTACCAGTTGCTTGCCCATGGTCGGTGGTTCTCTCCAGGTACTTCGGCTTCCTCCACCATTAAAACTGGTCGCCATGATATAGCTGGAATATTGTTGAAAGTGGCATTAAAACACGAAAAATCAAATCAAAATCAATCAAAAAATTCAAAATTGGAACTCCAAATAATTTAGAAATCTTTAGAAGCAAGAAAACCAAAGGGCCTAAATAAACAAGATAGACAAATCAGCTAAGGTCATGACCTATCCCTATGGAAACAAGATAGACAAATCAGCTAAGGTCATGACCTATCCCTAAGGAAACAAGATAGACAAATCAGCTAAGGTCATGACCTATCCCTAAGGAAACAAGATAGACAAATCGGCTAAGGTCATGACCTATCCTTAAGGAAACAAGATAGACAAATCGGCTAAGGTCATGACCTATCCCTAAGGAAACAAGATACACAAATCAGCTAAGGTCATGACCTATTCCTAAGGAAACAAGATAGACAAATCAGCTAAGGTCATGACCTATTCCTAAGGAAACAAGATAGACAAATCGGCTAAGGTCATGACCTATTCCTAAGGAAACAAGATAGACAAATCGGCTAAGGTCATGACCTATTCCTAGGGAAACAAGATAGACAAATCGGCTAAGGTCATGACCTATCCCTAAGGGAAGAAAACTATTTAGAAAATCTTATGACGTCAAGAAAAAAAAAGTATTTCCCTGGATGATAATGATAGGGTTAGGATTATAGTGTTTAATGCCACTTTCAAAAATATTTCATTTATATCGTGGCGGTCATGATCAGTTTTATTGGTGGAGGAAACCCGAGTACCCGGAGAAAACCACCGACCTGCCGCAAGTCACTGAGAAACTTTAATCATATACATTGTAATGTTATATCGAGTACACCTCAACATGAGTGATATAACTGAAATATTATGAAAGTGGCATCAAACCCTAGAAAGAGAAAATAATATGACATCTAATTTCCTGTAGATATTGGGGGTAGATAGATTAAACATATTTTATTGCTAAATATTATAACAATTGGATCGGACACAAATTATAGCAATTTACAAGGGTCCTCTCCACAGATATTTGGGGGTAGCCGCTGGGATATCTCAATTCATACATCCAATACATATTTCATACATATTTCTCAGGAACTAGAAATATGATTGACCCAAACTTTATATAAATAAATTAATCATTTGTTGGTTCATTGTACGTACAAAAATTAAAAAAAATAAGGTTGGAAATCTAAGCAAAGGATCGATGTCTTCCCTGAAACCACTGAGCCATTGAATGCAGACTTGGTTGGAATGTTCATTTGATGGTCCTGTATCATTTGTCCAAGATAGCTTCTGACATCCAAAGTACTTTGCTTAACATTGGAATATACAAATGTATATGTTCATGAATGAAAAGCCTTTTTCTCAGAAGTTGCAAGTTTGCTTAAATAACAGGGCGAGCCTCTAGTTAGAATAGCAATGATTTACTTTTGTTCTCAACTGAAGTGTCTGGAAGTAGCTAAAAAAAAGTAAATCACAAAGTCATGTAATATAGATAAGTATCTTATTTTCTGATGTCATGCAGATCTAGAGGGTATTAATTTACCAGTGTGAGACATAACAAATTAGTGGTATTTATGCTGCAGAAGAAAAATGAGATGTGATTTTTTTTTTATTAATACCACTGTAGTGACTCTCCCTTCTTACATGTATAGGGCCACACCCACAGAATTAAAGGCCAACACTTTTATCAGACCAGATTTCAGGTGCATCTAGATAGTAAAATCATACTTAGTTGTCTCCTTGAAGGGAGGCAACCTCTCACATGATGTAACAACATCTCATGATGTAACCTTTTCACAGCAGAAGTGGTTGCTTTATTCAAGGGCACTCTTGCAGTTTTTAAATCTTGGTTGTTATAGCAAGAAGCTAAATACTGATAATCAGGCCTCCATAATGATTACATTTTTTAGTACAAATTGTAATTGTCCAATCAAAACCCTGCATATATTGGACAGAGTGTTCTGATTGGTCAGTTTTTGAGTACCAGTACAAAAATCTTACAAGAAAGTTTCATGACCTTATGACATTATGTTTGTTGCAATTATATAATTAAATAGCCAGTATTTACTGGGTACAATGTATATGTATATGTATATGTAATTACAATAGAATAGTAAAATTTACTTCCTTCATAGACAAAAATATTAATATTAAAGTCTTGGACAATATTGTTGAGCCCCTCCTACCATTTGGTGTCCATCATCTGTCTGTTAATTTTGATATTATAAACTCTTCGTAGACAATGAGGCCAAATATTTAGCTAAATATTTTTAATAATAGTCTGGATGGTTAAGGAAATTTCTGACTTAATTGCAGTCTTAAAAAAACATTTAATATAAAAACCACCACAAGCATAATAGTTTCTAATTCTGATTGGACGATATACCGGTATGGACAAATCTTTTCCTCTGAAACCTCTGAAACCATTTAGACATTTGAAACCTAACTTTATCTCATCTTGATAAAAACCCTAACTTTGGCTCAATCAAACAACCATTATGTGCAGTGCAGTATGATATCTGCCACATCGAATAATTTGACTTGAAATATGACAAAATATTTTCCATAGAAACTATTGTGCCAATTATTTAAATATTTGAACCCTAACTTTATCTCATCTTAAAATAAAAATTCTAACTTTGGTTCAATCGAGCAACCATTATGTGCAGTGCAGTATGATATCTGCCACATCCAATAATTTGACTTGAAATATGACAAAATATTTTCCATTGAAACCACTGTGCCATTTACTTAAATTTAAATTAACACTTCAAAATCAAATATCCAATATATGTATCAGCATGATGCCATCACGGGTGGTCATAAATTGACTTACAAAATGTAATAGTATTTTGGCATTTATTTATGGTAGAGATAAGATAAAAGATAGCATTATTACAGATTAGCTTGGATAAAATGTTATTGCAAACAACATGTACATGTATATATAAATAGTAAGTACTGGTAACATGAATATTATTGATCTAGAAATTGCAGAGAATAGAATTCGAAACATAATAGTTAAATTATTAAACAACATTACTGGATATGTATTGCAGAAAGTACATTGCAGTGATTCAGCAAGGCACCGATCTCCAATTGCCAACCAATTTCTTAAATGGTCCTGAAGAACTTTATAAAAATTAGTTTAATTATTAAAGAATGTCCGGAAGAAATTTTGATATAACAGGCAATTGTCCTGAAGATTTCAAAGTCTAGCTGAAACACTATTGTATATGGAAGAAATTTCAAACTTGCATGATAACCTTGGTAGCATAATGGTTGGCGTTCCACTTCAAGTGAGAACAATTGTGGATTTGATCTGCAATCGAGTCAAACTTAAGACAATAAAAATACTATTTGGCTTTTTTCTGCACTAAAGCACTGCCTAATGAGTTAGAGCGAAATCTGGTTGGATTGGAGTCAGAGCAAAATATCTACCTGCAGACTGTTGTTTCAGTGAGCTAGCACTATAAGACTTTAATTTAAGTGTTGGTCTTTTGCATAACAAACATCGTCATTATCGGATCAAAATGTATTTGTAGTTTATTTTGGTCATGATATACCTGAAATTCAGGGTTTTCATTATGATTTTAAGTAGCCGATGGAAATTGACATGTTACTGATAAGATTTGGTATGGAAAGGCCTTTAGATCCTAATAATAGTGAAAAAAAATCAATTTTCCATTTGTAATTTTAAAAATTATGGAATCCAAATTTAAAGTAACCGATGCAAAAGGTGAAATTAACCGATGATTTTCATCGGCAATCGGTTGAAAATGACAACCCTGGAAATTGCTGACTTAATTAGTGTTAAACAAAAATTACTTGCTTACTCACTCCAACTTTAACACAGATTAACGGCAATACATTAGGCCTCCTCTTATAAGGGCCCTCTCATCAAAGACCCCCCACCCCCTTAATTAGGCCAGATTTCAGATGCTCTGAGGTAATACAATAAATACTAGTTAATTGTCTTCTTCCAGAGAGGCTACCCTCCTGTGATCCTAATAAGACGAGGGGTCGTGGTGGTCGTGATAGTTGGATTTACAACTACCTGCGCGATCGGTGCCTATCACCACTAAATTTGTTAGTTCGAACCCTGTTCATGGCGAGGTGTACTCGATACAACATTAAGTGATAAAGTTTCTCAGTGACTTGCCACAGATCTGCGGTTTTCTCCGGGTACTCCGGTTTCCTCCACCAATAAACTGACTGCCACGATATAGCTGATGTATTGTTGAAAGTGGCATTAAACACCATAACCCTAACTTTCTCTCTCTCTCTCGGCATGTGCAAATGTTTACTATGTTTAACCAATACTAGTATTTCAAGTACAGTAAATAAGTTCTGTTTTCTATACCACTGTAACAGTTATGATTAATCATGTCATAACAAGGTTCATTTCTATGTTACTTTACCATTTCATAAATTCTAAACAAGAACAACAACATTCTGCAGTAATCTGGATTGTTGAAGTGATTGTTAATTTTCCACGTCATTAGAAGTAAGAAATCTTAGTCTTGCACTCATTATCTCATTCTCGGGCAAAAACCAGCGGAAGTTTTTTTCTAAGTCAACCAGGACAATGAATATCAATATATTTTGCTCCCAAATTATTTTTCATCATGTCTGCCAACTGTTTTTGTATTGCACTAATCATAATGGTACAAAACTTCCATCTGTGGTACCGTTACACAACACACCTTATTTTTTTAGCTGCTACAAGATTATACCTTACTCTTTTTTTAGCAGCTACAAGCTTATATGACTTTTGATAGGATTAGGATTAGGTAATGCTAGCTATAGTGTTATATGACAACTAACCAGACAATGTATTTTAAAAGAAATAAGAAGAAAAAAAATCTATCAAAACTGAGCTGAAAATAGAAATAAAATATTTTGGGTATTTAGTGGCTGCTCCTTACAATTTACAGCATATTAGAATTATATACACTCTCTATTTGTAATCCCATCTTGGTCTATGTTACTTAGTGCAAAGTCAATAGGTTTAAAATTTGTGAGAAAAAAAATTCTTTATTGTTTTTTCTTGAAAAATAGCAAAAATCTACACAGTGCATATGAAAGTACTGTAACCTACATGAAATCTACACAAAAAAAACAACAACAACAAATTATTTATTTTTGCCGAAATTGAGGCACTCATAATGAGCAGAGAAATCATATAATAATTATGATATGGTACAAATAATTGAATTGATTACTTTAACATTAACAGACATTTACAAACAACCGAGAAAGACGAAGAAAAAAAATGTTTGAAATATAAACTTGATTGAAACTTAAAGGCATATTGTCTACCAAAACCGTAATTTTTCATACCCAAATTGTCGTTTTCCGTACTGACCTTCATAAAATGAAGATTAAACACAGAATTATTGGCGAATACGCTACGAAACGTTAAGATTCAAACAACATTAAATGAGCGTGACAATTTGAAGTGTTTGAATCTTAACATTATTTTCCTTACCTCAAAGCTAAAACCCCTGAGAGTTCCGAACTTCCGTTTTTTTTATAGGTGGCACTGTTACTTTCACTTTGAATTTTTGTCATCCTGGACAATAATTCCATAAACGATAGTTTTGAGTCTTTTTTGTCAAAAAAAGAACACCAATCATATCTTTTACAGCATAACTGTTTAATGATAGCTGAAATAAATCATTAATGGACTGTTAAAATTTTTCAACAAAATCGTAGACAATATGCCTTTAAAGGAGGCCTCTAATGCTATTGACGTCAGTGTCTACGACTTTTGAACTTGTGAGTAAATAGATGCATGACCATCGAAAGGTGTACTTGATACCATCTTACATATGTGATAAATTTAACAGTATTGGGGTAACCTATGGAAGAATGATAATATTTTCTGGGTCCCCTCTGTTAACCACCATGATGTATTCAGGGGTGGATCCAGTATTTCAAGTTAGGGGGGGGGGGGGGGTTGCACTTAAAAAAATCACGCCGAGCGGAGGGAGACGCGAAAATATTTGGGGTATTTCGTGTGAAAAATCACGAACGATTTTAAGCAAAAAAAATCATATTTTTCCCAATTTTAGGGGCGCGCGCGCCGGGTGTGCCCCCCTCCCCCTGGATCCGCCCCTGGTATTTGAAATGTTGATGATAATATACATGTATAACCACCTACAATACTAATCAAAACTTGTGCAAGTGTACATTTTTGTATAAATATCACAGTTTAAATTTGGATCCATCCCTGTCTACTGAACTAAATATATACAGGTGTATCAGTTGTTAGGCCAACAAAAAAATACTATGTTTCCACTAATGGTCTTGAAAAAAATATGATGGGTAGCTATAGGTAGGCAGAACTTTTTAATTTAAAAAAAAAAAGTTTTACATACAATGTAGGTTATACAGCTAGGAAAAGGAGCCAATTTAACAATTCTTGTCTACAAATGTCAATAAAAAATTTAGGGTACATATAAATACATGTACTAAGTACTAAAAATTAGGGTCAGGAATGTCAGTGGAAACACAAGTATTTTTTAAGAGTTATAGGGTAAGGATGAAAAATAAGGCCAAACACTTCTCTATTAAATCTTCTTCTTTTGTTTAACCACCATTCATAATCATGGAGTATAGATTTTAGAAGTGACCTTGACCTACAAGTATTTAAGTTCAAGGTTATTAAAACAGCAAAAGAATAATTATGAACAATTTTTTAATTTTGTTTGTTTAATTTTAAGATGAAGAAGGCAAATGTCTTTGAAGATTAAGGCATTTAATGTTTTATTTTGACATATTTGGTCAATGGTCATGGTCAAGGTCAATTTATGTTGCAGTGTGATATAATATCAATATATATGTATTTACTTTTCAATAGTTTGTTGTTTGCATTTCATTTATGCAGTACATAAATATTTACAAAAATTTGAAGTTGTCCAATAAATATTAATTACAATCAGAATCAAAGGGAATCGTATTCATATTCATAAATAACTGAAGTTAGCTTGATTCATACTATTAGGTGTACTTGATTCATACTATTAGGTGTACTTGATTCATACTATTAGGTGTACTTGATTCATACTATTAGGTGTACTTGATACATACTATTAGGTGTACTTGATTCATACTATTAGGTGTACTTGATACAGCTTTATGTGATGAAGCTACAGCTGTGTCATTTCAGTGTTATTTCTCCTGGTACCTGATCTTGTTTCCTCCTGGTACTCGCTCTAGTTTTTTCCTTGAACTCGATCTGCTTTCCTCCACCAATTAAACTGACTGGAATGATGTTACTGAAATATTGTTGAAAGTGAAGTTAGGTACAAGTAAAATTAACTCAATCATAAATAAGAAAGAATAAAAAAAAAATGTAATCATGTGTTACAGAAAATAGACTTTCTTCAGTTACACCAATGTAATTGACCATTCTCCAATAGAGCTACATTTTTTGTACATAATAAGAGTCTAAATAACAAATCATAAGAAAATAATGGTCCCAAGTAATAAACCACCTGCTTCCTTCAGTTAATACTAAGAAATATTTACATGTTACAATGTATATACTAGATGAAGTCATGGCTTTTATGCTTCCATATGGTTTAAATTGTTTATGTTTTGTATACTAGTAATAAATTTGTTTACCACATATTTATCCCATGATTAAAAAAGATGCGAATTAATTATTGCAAATTAATTAATTCCGACAGAAGTGAGAATTTTTTTTTCTCTCAGAGTTTTCTCATCATTAAGAAAATGAAGGTTTTTCGAAAGGCAGCTACAATCAATAACTGTGCAGTCTATAGCCAGATTCTCTGGGCAGATAGATCTTCTTGGTATTGATCTAAGTTTAAATATCAGCGTATGATAATGAGGCTGTCTACTGTTAGTACCATTCTGCCTCTTTAATTATCGCCCTAATATTTCATTATCAGATGTGTATATAGTATAGGCTGATATCACCGTTTTTATTGTCTGATAATATCAATTGATGTTGGAATTTAACACCAAGCAATTCGGGGTAATGTACATTTTTTTCTCTCTCGTGTTTGTTTACATTTTTCCTCTGTGTCATTGATCATGTTTATATGTGATCAGAATGCTTCTTAAAGAAAAATGAATTACTGTAGTATCATATGCAGTTTCTTGTGTGTATTGCATTTAAAAAAAAAACTATTTTTTCATTGATTTGTTTGTACTCAAATCAGCTGATGCTGATGTCTTGTTTACCAAATTCCAATTTATATAAAATTTATTGAAGCCAATTACTGTGGATAAAAAAAGATGCTTGTTAACAAGATTTAGATGGGGGTAACCTGTTTTTTATGGCTGTGTTTATAAACAAATGTCAGAAATGAAAGGCAGTGATTGTAGTCTTATCAGCTGTTTATTGTCTGTGCATATTATGAGCTTCTAAAACAGCTACTGATTTTTTTTCTTTATATTTACAAGTTTTAATTAATATTTAATTTTTGTTCTAATATAACTTATTGAAGGAAGAAATTAAGTTTTTTTTTTTTTTTCACCAATAAAACTGACCACCACGATATAGCTGAAAATTTTTTGAAAGTGGCGTTAAGCACCATAACTCTAACTAAGAACTAATTATTAGTGGCAAAGCTTAAGTGTTCTGACACGGTCCATCATGTAACAATCTTCATTTTTACACATAAGGCCAAAAAAATCCTGTGTTTCCGCTAACGATTCTTGAAAAAATAAGGTGGGTAGGTAATATTTTTTATTTTTACGTAGGTTATTTATACAAGGATCTAAATGTAACAGTTCTTGTCCAAAAATGACATTTAAAACTTTAGGGTAACCTTAAAAAATTAGGGCTGGTCGAGTTAGTGGAAATATGTGGTTTTGTCCAAAAGTCATTTGTTTATATAAAGATTTATTGTTTGTAGGTGCGTTCATGTCATGAATATAGCTATGGGCCCAAGTTAAATTAGTTTTGTGTTCGTAATAGACAATTGGTCAGTTTATACAGGTTAAATTTTAACAATTGTCCTACAATGGAACTTTATTTAAAGTTTAGAGTATACAAGATTCTGGTTTGTTCAGAATTCGGTTTAGAAAGGTTTCACTATTTTAGTTTGCTTCAGGATTTCAGTGTAGTGGGGTTCTTGTTATTCATTTTATTCTATTATGTATCTTTATGTTCTTAATTCCGTATTGTGATGTCTGTTATGATTTCTGCATAAAAACGATGTTCAGTTCGTCTTTACTCCCAGTTGTTTGTAGGAGGGCTGATGTCTTATTATTGTGATTTTCGTATAGTGGAATCCAACATGTCTTGACTATATGAGTAACATGGGGACTGTTTATAAGAGGCAGGAACTGCTTACCCTTCGTGAGTACCTGGGTTCCTCCCACAGTTTTTGGTGGGGTCTGTGTTGCTAGATCTTTTTAGTTTCCTGTGTTGTGTTTTTGGTGGGGTCTGTGTTGCTAGATCTTTTTAGTTTCCTGTGTTGTGTTTTGGTGGGGTCTGTGTTGCTAGATCTTTTTAGTTTCCTGTGTTGTGTTTTGGTGAGGTCTGTGTTGCTAGATCTTTTTAGTTTCCTGTGTTGTGATTTTGGTGGGGTCTGTGTTGCTAGATCTTTTTAGTTTCCTGTGTTGTGTTTTGGTGGGGTCTGTGTTGCTAGATCTTTTTAGTTTCCTGTGTTGTGTTTTTGGTGGGGTCTGTGTTGCTAGATCTTTTTAGTTTCCTGTGTTGTGTTTTTGGTGGGGTTTGTGTTGCTAGATCTTTTTAGTTTCCTGTGTTGTGTTTTGGTGGGGTCTGTGTTGCTAGATCTTTTTAGTTTCCTGTGTTGTGTTTTTTGTTTTGTTTGTCTTCGTCCTGTGTCTTGTGTGCCCTATATGTTGCCAGTATTTCTGGATTTTCCATACTTGATTGCCCCTTCGGTTTTCTTTAACATTTATTTAGGCCTAAAAAATACCATATCAAATTCTTTAATTAATTAACTGAAAGTGTTTTTTTTCATAATGTCTGCCTTCCTCGCAAAGTACTTTTACCCTTTTGCAAGCTTAGCTACATTTTAAACAAAATAATTGTCATATATTTGATGATTTTCAGTAGACATTGCTGTCAAAGCACATGGAATCACAGCTCATTAGAGTAATGGAATTCTGTTTACATCTTTGACAAGTAGATTTATATATATTTTACCTGGTCCGCATCAATTAATTAAAAATTTGATTTACTTCCCTGACTAGTAGAAATTGTTAATTTATTACTTTGGGTGAAACTGTATTGGTTTATTTTGGTTTGGTTTATCATGGTGTTTAATGCCACTTTCAACAATATTTCAGTTATATCGTGGGGGAGGATACGGGAGTACCTCGAGTGGGATTTCTTGGTCGTACATCTTTTTATGCCCCCGCGACTATTGGTCGGGGGTCATATTGTTTTACTCCCGTCCGTCCGTTCGTCACACTATAGTATGCATAGTTTGTCCCGCTAACTCCTCCTACAGTTTTGGAGCTACAGCTTTAATATTTTGTAGGATGTTTATACACATAATGGAGGTGTGCATGTGCATAGGATTTTGATTTTCATCAAATATTCTCAAAATGACATGGTACTTGGACTTTTCATTTATGCCCCCATATAGGATATATGGTTTGTCTGGCTAACTCCTACAGTTTTTGAGCTAGACCTTTTATATTTTGTAGACAATTAGTACTTACACTGAAGGTGTGTATATGTTATGGATTTTGACTTTCAACAATTTTTTACAAAATTATGGATGTATGACCAGGGCTTTTGCTACCCGATATCACACGAACGTATTTCTGGGGAACTAGCTATTTGTCGTAACACAGATTCGAAATTGCTAGAAGTTTTCCATATTTTATTTACAGCCGTATATTTCAACGGTCAACAACAAAACGGAAGATCACAATAATAACAATAATACAAATATCAAACAGAGTAATTAAAAATGACTGATAGACAGGATTAATGATAAATATGCCTACTGGCGGTTTATATAACAATTTGCGTTATAGCTTGGAGTTCTTATATCGAGGATTAACTAAATTATAAATTATTAAAAGCTTGAAAGTCCAGTTGTGACAGATTATGAACAATAAGTGTTAATTGAATAAATTTTCCTCTGATCTTTGAGACACAATCTTGACAAATGTCAAGGATAAACGCATTAATTATTTATTCACATATAGAGCTTAATTTGACTTTTAAAACAAAACTTATTTTAAAAATGGAAATAACGATAAACTATAAAACAAAATTAAATATGAAATATTGAAATAAAGAATTTCGAGAATTACATTTTCCGAGGTACTAAATGTGTCGGTTATAGATGCATGAACTTGGACAGATTTTTCTAAATCCATATAGGATATATGGTTTGTCTGGCTAACTCCTACAGTTTTTGAGCTAGACCTTTTATATTTTGTAGACAGTTAGTACCTACACTGAAGATGTGCATATTCTATGGATTTTTACTTTCAACAATTTTTTTTACAAAATTATGGATGAATGAACTTGGACAGATTTTGCTAAATCCATATAGGATATATGGTTTGTCTGGCTAACTCCTCCTACAGTTTTTAAGCTAGACCTTTTATATTTTGTAGACAGTTAGTACCAACACTGAAGGTTTGCTTATTTTATTGATTTTTTTACAAAATTATGCTTATATGAACTTAGCCACTGAAACCTGTTAACGTGTAAACAATGCTCCTTATACTTGCGGGTCCCTCCGGCTTCCTCCGCCACTAAAACTGACCGCTACGATATGGCTGAAAGAAATACTGCTGAAAATGGTGTTAAACCCCATTCAATCAATCAATCAATCGAACATCACATTGTTAGGTACAGATTCATTTATTTCAGTCATTTCTGCTTGATGCTGTTTTCTACATCATACCCGATGAATAATATACCATTCCTTCAAATTAAGTTATATTGAAAATCCATTTTGGCTCTTCAAGACGTTTTCTTTGCATTATACCCCTACATATTCCTCAGAACCAAGCCAAAAGTTAAGGTAGTAAATTGGAATTGGGGTGAGGGGAGGGGGGGGGATGAGGTGGATAAGGTTGAGATGGGGGACGGGGGCATTAAATTTTCTAGTTTTTTTTTGTCCCCTGAGTTGACACAGAATTTGTTTTCTCAAAATTTACAAAATCATTATTGAGAAAAAGGGGGTTACCGTTGGGAATAATGAAGCGCTATTCTATTTTTTTTAGCCAGATTGGAGACAAAATATGTTTTAACTGACTAGTCCATATAGCAACCATCTTAGATAATCCACAGGTAATTGTGACCTGTTCCCCTTTTCATCAATTTAATTTGCAAGGAAATGCTTTTCTTTTTTAAACTAAAAGCTGTGATTTGATTGGCTCTAAACAAAATTGTGTCAAAAACTCAAAACTATTCAAAATGTTTTAAAATGAAGATTTCTCTGTCATTTGGTCCCATGGTCCAGAGTGGAGATTTTAGGAGCATGATCAGCCATGGGTTGCAAGTTGTTAATATGTTCTTTAGTTTTGCTGAAAAAATTTAGTTTTGGCAATTTTGTGGTGGATACACTGATTTGGCTTATTTTAACAAGAAATCATTGGACCAATCTAAAAAAACGGGGTATGTCGCGTGATGGAGATCTGAGGAAGCCCCATTACGTGTCACATGTGAGAGACCCTATGTACCATCCATAAGGTCATGCGAGATGCGACACGTAATGGGATTTCCTTGGATCTCCCATGACGTGACATACCAATACAGGGGAGCATGTGAAAAATGTGATTATACTCAGATTAACATGATACTGTGTGACAGATGACATATTTGGGGAAGGGACTGTGATTGAGTTTAATTCTTCACAATAACAGAAATTCTGCTGTTACCTGCAATATGTATTGCTTGTAAACTGGTTCTTGTTCTGAAAATAGATAAAATATTGCTTGCATGATGTTAAACAGCAATCAATAAACCAACCCTATTGAATTACCTCTCCTTGATGTTAAACAACAATCAGTCAACCATCCCCATTGAATTATCTCCCCCTTGTCATCCATCACATTTCTCTTAATTTGTACTAATGTTCCATATTTTCAGATTGCCTCAGATTTACCATCAATCAAACACAAATTTTCTTGTTGTAATCTTTAGGAGTTGTCTGTTTTCTTTCCTGCGATGTCGCAGGTGAGTTCGCGTTGTCTGCTGTAATTTTTGATTAATTCAGTCTTCCAGCGAGTTCACACATTACATATAGATCATTGATATTTTTGTATGTTGTTGCATCTCATTTTCTCTGTCTAGTGATTAAAGATACTGTGAAGCTATTATTATTCGTGGAGTTTCAATTGTCATGGATTTCGTGGTTCACTAAAAGTACGAAATATAACGCCCAACGAAATACAAAATGTCTATTGTATTATTTTTTGACAAGTAAGAAAACACGCAATTTTGAGCCCACGCACCGATGAGGTTTTCTTAAACCACCACAATTGGTTTCACAGTATTTAATATTTATAACACATTACCATTGTCTATTTCATTTTTTACAACAATTAATTATTGAGATCAATGATATTTTATATATTCTGAGGTTTCAGGTATAAATGATACAAAAATGAATTGGAGTTTAAAAAAAAAAAAAAACATGTAACAGGGGTGTGGAATTGCCATGCCCGACTCGCCCGACTCGTACATAGAACCTGCCGGACAAGTAGATTTTCCTGGCTAGATTGTCCGGGGACAAGTAAATATCAACAAATAAAAATAATTTCTTATTAAAGTATTCTGGAAAGACAATTTCTCAAATGATATATCGTAAAATATTGACGGTTATATAAATGTTTTATGTGGTTTTTTTTATTGGAAACCATCGCGTCAGTGGTGTTCCGAAAGCAGCTAAAAATAACCAGAATTGTACAAGTTCTAAGTTGAGTATTACGACCCGATTGCAATGATAATTGTACTGCATTTACTTAACGAAAACCGGGATCGTGTAACAGGTTTTTATTGATGTTCCGAATGTGACGTTTCCTTGGCTTTTTGTAAAAAAAACAGAGCCTAACATCCGTTAACATACATTGTATAATACAAATTGGGTTGCAGTCGTTACAATGGATAAATATTTAATAATAAAAAGAGGCTGGAAAGGTTCTGTTCACAATGAGAAAGTTAACAAAAGGTAAACTCTAGCGGGAAAAGACACATAATTTGTGGAAAAACACCCAACAGCGGCAACGGACTGTTCAGTCAAAGTGGCCAGCCGATTTCACATGGCTACTGCTGGATTCTGATATTGTCTCATATTGCAATATCTACAGCCGTACAGGAAATATTTTGATTTTACTGACCGGAAATCATTAATGTTTTTTTTTTTTTTTTTTGCAAAATCGTGGACAGAATGGATACTTACATTGTATCTTCCCATGCTCATGGAGACACAACTAAAACGGTTTGATGAATAAAGCCATTGTCAAGGTTAATCAAAATTAACTTGATTGATATGAGATTTTTTTTTCAACACAGCTTATTTTGTATCTATAAACAACCGGATATTCTCTGACTGCACATTCCTATCTGAAATTCAAATTTAAAATGGTCTTCATTTGGGCAGTGATCACTTAGACAGGGATGTTTGTGTTAACATTTCAAATTTTAGCAATGATGTAATAGAAAATAATTAAATATAAACAAGTTCAATTTACTTTTTTTAGTTAGAAACTGTGTTTGCAAGTATCAAATGTTTGTAAAAAAAAAAACAGGACAAGTAGGATTTTGTCCGGACAAGTAACTTTTTTCAGATAACTTGCCCGGGGACAAGTAGAATATTTCAATATTTCCACACCCCTGTGTAATAGATGTTTAAAATAGGAGTTTAAAAAAATGGCTGCAAAAATGACATCATCTGAAAATCAGATAATAAATTGGCAGGTATAGGTAAATTTAGGCTATACACTAACATCCAACGACATCTTGCATGGGGTCGTATCAGGGTTCACATTTTCAATCAGCCAATGGGTGCTGAGCCTACTAAAGCTTTAGATATTAAAACCGAGTACACACCAAGAGCTGTTGTCTAATTGGTCGATATATTGTGGAGAATGTCACACATACCCGTCGTGAATTGCAAGGAAAATACAAAATGCAACAGTTCCTGATAAGGCCCAAAAAAAAATAAATACTATATGTGTTTAGGGTTTCCTTACCTACCCTATTTTTTTGCTCTCAAAAATGTCTACCCTAACATTTTTATGGTCATTTTGACTTAAACTTTGGATTTCTTCCCCATTAACTTAATGTAAAAATATTTTGAAAAACAAAAATTTCCTACCTACCTACCCTATTGTTTTAGGGATGAAACCCTAAACACACACATTTTTTTTTTGGCCTAAGCAATATCTTGTCAGGAGTGGAAAAGTTTTCCAATTCTATCCATCATATCCTCTTTTTCCCTTCAAAATTTAAATTTCTGCCCATAATGCCATTCCAATGACATGTTTTACCTACATTTTTGTTCAAGAGTTATTTGTTTGTATACTGATTCTTATAAAGTATAGAAGAAATATTGCTCACCTAATAATAAACAAAGTTGAAAAAAAAAATCGGTCAATGAAATCAGTCAATAGTTTCAGATTCTGATTACTCCTTTGGCATATTCAAACTCTTGTTACAGAAGATTTTCAGTCTTTTTTGTTTTTTGTTTTTTTAAACTTTATTACCAATTTTACAGATTGAATTACAAAACTGTAAAATTGGTTGAGCAATTTACTAACTGGAAAGGCTAACTGAGCAGTATAATTATTTTTTTTGCGTGACTAGTCTGGTATACTGGATAAGCAATAAATATTCATGAAGGAGCAAGGTGCTACATGTAGTCACAGCACAGTAATAGATTAAATAGTCCTGAAAGAATTTTGCATCTGTTATTCATTCATGATAATAGAAGGGTTACGGGTTTGAGAGTTGTTGGTATTGGAAATTCAAATGAGTGAGATTTTACAAAATTTATGAAGATCACAGGTAAACTATAAAAGATCAAAGAAATTTTACCTGAATGTGGTGTAAAAATGTAATGATTAGATAGGGTGAGCCTTGACAGGCCTGGTACAGTAGCCCCCCCCCTTTTATAAGACCACTCCCACCAAAAGCTGTCCTTATTAGGCCAGATTTCAGATGCACTGAAGGGGTAAAATACTACTAAATTGTCCCCCTCTAGAGAGGCCATTCCTCTTTAAGAACCACTTTTTACAGAGGGGTGACCCTATAAAAGGGAGACTATTGTATTTATCTCCCTTGTTAAAAATTACTATCAAAACTCAAAATCAAAATATTGCTAACTCAATTTATTTTATGATTTATATTATAATTCCTTTACATATTTAATTGATTGTTTCAAAATCCCTCCCAAATGAATTGATTGCAAATGTCATCTTTCCATGTTTGGTTTATAGCATTTTATTAATGTCAAGGTTGATAGAATGAAACCACACAACTGTTGACATTACAACAGATTTGTCCCTAAAGGTAATTCACAATTTTACATTGCCTAGATTTACTGTTTTTGGGACAAGGCGATTTTCAGACATCAAAAATTTTGATTTGTCGTGTTTTGAGAAAGGATTTGTGAAAATGGTTGAACATTACAACTACATCAGTTCCCTTCTTACCTGGCCTGGTGAGGTGTACTCAAAACAACATAAAGTTTGTCAGTGACTTGCTGCAGATCAGTATTTTCTCTGGGGACTCCTGCCTGTTTCCTCCACCAATAAGACTGACCACCACGATATGAATAAAATATTGTTATAAGTGGCATTAAATACCATAACCCTATCCCTTACCTGACCAAATTTAATTTTGTACAAAGTACAGTACTTATCTCCCTTTGTTAAGAGTTACGTTGTGACTGTTTAAGTCAAAGCCCAAAATTAAAATATTGTTAACTTATGATTTCTTGTAGTTTGAGACAGAACTTGTAAATTTAGTTGAAAATTACTATTATAACGTGAGCACGTGAGCACGGTGACTGTGTATCAAATGTAGAACAGCAATAAAAGTTTTGTCCGTGTCTTAAGTGTAAAACAGGATAGTTAGTCTCTCATGTTCGTTTACAATCCATATCCATTCTTACTAATATTAAGTAATTTGGGACCAGAAATTGAATTGAATCATTTGAAATTTTAAGCCGACTTTAATTTATAAAACATGTACAAGATTCACCTAAATATGTAACCGTCATGAAGGGTCTAATTTTCAAATCATCAAAATAATATATATTAGCACATTTTACATTTTAATTATATAATTGTAAATCTGTGAATTATCTTTTGAAACATTTGAGGTAGAGGATACCAGACTGCTTCAAAGTTGTTATTTCACAAGACTTTCACAAATTGAACTGTCATAGCTCTAGGGAAACAAGAAAGCAGACAGATCATAAAAATGCATTTTACTGCAATAAAAGATATTGATTTTTCAGCTCAACAGAGGATTCTGCTGATTTAAATGACCTTTTGTTGTATCAGTGTCCTCCAGAGACCTCTCAAAATGGCCATTGTCTCTCTGTTGTCTGTGTTGTCTGTCGCTTAAAATGTTTTATTTGACTGTTTAGATCTTTACCAAGACAATGCTTTAGTCCTTGTTCACTGACCTTGAAGGAAAATCTTGTTGTTACTTGTATGTTTGTTTGATGACCAAATTAGTATAATACTGTATTATTTAAGGGACACACATGACTACTCACCTTCCTGTCTTGGTACATGTACTTCAATGAAAAGTGGCAGGGTTAAACTAATTGTATTGCCCCAAACCTCCACTCTTATTGACATGATCCAGTCATGCAAGTGTTTTCAACATGTGAGAAAAATGCAGATCCTCATGTGTAACTAGGTGCAGATCCTCATGTGTAACTAGGTGCAGATCCTTATGTGTAACTAGGTGCAAATCCTCATGTGTAACTAGGTACAGATCCTCATGTGTAACTAGGTGCAGATCCTTATGTGTAACTAGGTGCAAATCCTCATGTGTAACTAGGTGCAGATCCTCATGTGTAACTAGGTGCAGATCCTTATGTGTAACTAGGTGCAGATCCTTATCATGTGTAACTAGGTGCAGATCCTTATGTGTAACTAGGTGCAAATCCTCATGTGTAACTAGGTGCAAATCCTCATGTGTAACTAGGTGCAGATCCTTATCATGTGTAACTAGGTACAGATCCTCGTGTGTAACTAGGTGCAGATCTTCGTGTGTAACTAGGTACAGATCCTCATGTGTAACTAGGTGCAGATCCTTATCATGTGTAACTAGGTGCATATCCTTATCATGTGTAACTAGGTACAGATCCTCATGTGTAACTACAAAAATGTAGGTGCAGATCCTCATGTGTAACTAGGTGCAGATCCTCATGTGTAACTAGGTGCAGATCCTTATCATGTGTAACTAGGTACAGAT
>MJUT01008763.1:77315-87937 GCA_002080005.1 Gigantidas platifrons | reverse complement strand
GCGATATAAGAGAAAAAACAGATGCGGTTGTTTTTTCCGTACGGACAACGCTACCACATTTAATTAATTTTTTTTACTATTTTTGCAATAAAATCGGCAATGCGGCGACGAATTTCCACATGCGGGCGGGCCTGAGAACCAAGAAATTAACTTTTTATGGCCTAATGACAATGTAAATTTTATAAATAATGGATCAAGAAAGATAACTCTTGATAATTTATGTACAAATGTATGCTAACAGTGGAATAAAGTAAATTACAATTATGACAAGTTTCTATTCCATTATTCTAACAAAATATGCATTCTCTACAAATGATTTATATATATCTGCTCATGGTTCTCATGGACATTTACAAACATTAAACAAGTAGTATTACATGTAAACAAATAGCTTCACATGAACCAAACAAAATAATATCAAAAATAAGAATAAACTAAGCATCATAATACCAAACAAAGTAACAACAAAAATAAGCATAAGATAAGCAAAAAATAAGCATAAGCTAAACATTATAATAAAGTAAAATAATAAGAAGCAAAATTAGTATTAATAAGCAAAACTATAAAAACAATTATCTTTACCTCACACTGGGGTGCAAAGGTCTTGGAATTCAGGATACCTCAAGATCACAATATATGCATCTAGTTGTTCATCAGTGTTATATCATGGTAACCTGAATATAAAATTAAGTTCATAACTATTGTGCTTAAAACATGCACAATTACACAAAACACAGATTACACATAGAATTGTTAATAACTCACCTTTTTAATATTATAATGGTAAAAATAGTATTATACTCAATATTAAACTCATATTTAATAGTTCCAAATATTATTTCATTTAACCTTTAACATTTTATTGGAATTGATATATTTTATAAGTTTATCACATTTAAATTGCATTTCATATGTTAAAATAAGTTTTTCACATTTTAATATGTTTTATAAATCAGTCAATCAATCAATCAATCAACTCAATCTCACTGAGAAAGTTATTTTATAGACAATTAGTAAGCTTAGTATAAATACCTTAATGAATGTTAGTGCTGCCAAATAGAAATATAGTTCAAGCTGTTTCAAATAGTCATCAAAATTCCAAAGAATATGTATTTCAGTTGGCAATGTCTGCCTTCCAAGATATGAAAAAGTAATAGAATGCCTCAAAGAACAAAATAATTTCCCACCAAAAATTCAGGTGACTACAATAACCAATGAAAGGAAATAACTGGTCAAACTGACCTTAACTAATCAAATATGCAAAGAATAGATACATATCAGGGTTACCTTTCATGAACTTAGGTCATGAACCTAATTAGAATACAAAACATAACACAAAGTTGTAGACCTTATTAATTTTATTACTAAGAGGTTTTAAATATTATAATTAAATGAAAAAGTTATCAAAGTAATTATATGAAAATATTTTATTTACAAAAATATATTTTATGAACATAGTAAAGATTAAAATTCCTAAAAATTAAATTATTTACAAAACTGTCAAAATTGACTCTTCCACATATACAGATATAAGGTCATATAATCACCAACCCTTTTATTCGCTGTGGTAAACCATATTTACTGGTACCCCATTTGCATAACTACCTACTGGGAACCAGGCTGAGGAACTCCAAAAAAATGTACCAATACAATCTACGAAGATTGTTTTTTCTTACCTATAATTATGTGTGCCTCTGTTGCCAAGTAATAATGGTCGTTGATATCTGACCACAAACCTAACATTATTGACATTGGTTCTCTCCCTTATATCCACTTAAATTTCCAGATACCTACGGATGGCTGTGGGTTTCCAGAGATCCTTGCAATTCGCCTAGACATGCCATGCCTCCTGGACTCACCATTTTCAGTTAGGACTCGCCAAAGTTTTCACATTTTAGATTTTTACAATGGTGGGACTTGTCAAAATTTTCAGCAATGTATTCTTGACTCATCAAAATAAATTATACCCCCACTCGTAGAGAGGGGGCTATATTGCAATCACCTTGTCCGTCCGTCCATTTGTCCATCCATTCACACTTTCGTAACATATCTCAGCTTCTACTGGAAGAAATGATTTTATATTTGATATATGGCTTTGGCATGGTGACTTGTACCGTGTCTCCCCTTTCCAAGTTTACCACACATCTACTTCCTGTTTACCGTGCGACTTACAAACGAACGAGTGGGGGTATTCTTAGCACGACGTAGCGTGCAACATCTTGTTGCTACAAGTATCCCTGGGTTTCACTGCAAAAATTACTGGTTACCTGATTATTGTGTCTGTATAGGTGTTAATTTCTCAGTGACAGAGAACCAGTCTATCTATGTCTGTGGTAAAAGTAGATTTCCTATGTCTGTAAAATGAAATTGTAATTCATATGTACCTGATATTTAAATCAGAGATTATCTCCAAAGTTTGAAATTCAGTTTAAAACTCTGAAAGTATTTGTTTAAGATATCCCTGTATAGCAATGGCCCAGACTTTACTCGTTGCATGTTTTAATGTTGTATTTCATATTGTTTTCAGAAGAATTTATTAACTTTTTTTTATCGGATTCCTGTGAAGATCTTTGTAAGTCAAAGCTGTAAACTTTTTTGTGTTAGTGTCTTATAGTATTCTCTCTCTTGTAAGGAAACTCCCACCAAAAGCCACCTCAGTTATCTGACCACTAGATTAGTAAATAGTAAATTTCTACTAAATTGTCCCCCCGTAAGAGGCCACCCCTCTTATCAGACCACTTTTTTTTATCCCCTCACCAACGAAGTTGCGAAGGGATATAGTAACGCTACCATCCGTCCTTCCCTCCGTCCGTCCATCCGTCCTTCCGTAACATCCTTGTGAACACTCTAGAATCAAGTGGTACATACTTAGTCCTTAAGAGAATCTTGAACCCTATTGATTTTTAAGGTCATTGGTCAAAGGTCAAGGTCACCGGGTCAAATTTTTAGGCAAGGGGATATGCCACACTTTGCATTGCCCTTGTTAAAAGGGAAAAGGGAATAGGTGGTCTTATAAGAGGGTGTAATTACTGTATAAGAAAAAAAAATATATGGTTGTGTTACTGAGATGATTTATGAAAAACTAATCAATTTGTAAATATGAAGTTTTGAAATTATATTTTAAGTAACAATCTCACAAATCTTGAATTCCCATACTAAAAATGACAAAAAATGACCTGCAAGCATAGGTGACCATAGCCGATTTTGGCTATCCTGTTTAGGCCCTTTGGTTTTAATGCTCCCAAAACTTTAAATTTTTTGGTTTTCCAATCTTTGATTTTGAGCGTTCCTGATGAAGTGTATTCCAGAAACGCGACGAGCACACTAATTTTGATATTTATGTTTTTATTACTCAGAATAATGCTAGTAAACTATTTCAGAAATACAATTTTCTATAACATCTGCCTTAACAGTGGGATTTTGGCTGGTGGCTTCAACAAGTGAATTAGTTTTCAGCATACTTCACTATCCTATATTATAGCTGTAGAAATATATATTTAGTAAAGTGTTATACACACATGCACTCTTCTGGTTTATTGTATTGTAAAACAATAGTGCACTGCTAATACTATGTACACCTTCTAACATATTTATTTATATGATCGTCTCAAGCGAGTAACAACCATACAATATATCTACCCTACTGGATACAGAATCATTCTGGGCTGTATTAAATATTTTATATAAATATCTGAACATTCAACCCAACAGTGCTAGAGTTAGATTTTTAACTGACATATATATATAGATTTTCTTTCAGTTGCCCGTGGGTTACGATATTTCTCCACTCAAGACAGTTAAATTAAACATTTTAACCACAAGCCGTCAGGCGAGTGGTTAAAATTTTTAATTTAACTCTCGAGAGTGGAGAAATATCGTAACCCACATGGGCAGCTGAAGGAGAATTTGTTTCTCCCATTATTTAACACGAACTTTATTTCAAAATTTGAAATTAATGTGTTTGAAATTAATGCGGGGAAAGGCAAGAGACATTTTAATCCTCTAGAGGATTACAGATTTTTCCACCACTGGTTCAGTGGGGTTAAAACACCGTAATAATGGGAGAGATATATATATATATACAAATGTATATACAGTTGAACCTGTCTAATCCGACACACCATGGGACCAGAGAAATGTGTCGGATTGTACAGGATGTCGGAATACTCAAGTTTTATTTATGTTAACAGAACTACTTTGGGACCATAAAGTTTTGTCGGATGTCACAGTATGTCGGAAAACTCAGGTGTCGGATTGCACAGGTTCCACTGTATATACATCTAAAACACCAAATGTATAATTAAGGTAGTAACAAATAGTTACTACTTTAAAATGACAGAATTTTCGTCTCACTGACAGACTTTTTCAATGTCAAACTTCGATCTGTAAGGTCGATCTAAAAGTGAAATTCAAATTCTGTTTATTCGTGTAAAACATCTTTGACATTATTGTCTTTGTCTATGATACTTGTATAAGGAAATAAATCTTTTGATCTACATTTTTGTATTTATTATTTTATATTTTGTGTAGTATCGTCATATCCTTTGGTGATCCAACATCCTGTAAGATTGATTGATGACTAGTTTCTAGACGATTTATATATATTTAAGCACACAATTAAGTTAATGCTGTGTGTACTGTCGAAACTCAATTGTGTCAATGTCCAAGTGACCTCTATGTTGTTCTTGTCAGGGCACATTTAGCTTGTAGTTACTATGGACATATCATACTCATACTACAGCTTATCTAAGAAAACAAATACATTACCAAATATGGAATTCATATTATTTCTTTTACGCAGAATTGTTTGAGAATACCATATAATACCCAGAATACATGTAGCTACTAACAGACATATACAACGGCATACAGATATATGATGTTATACCATCGTTGTATACACAATATACTGTATAACCTCTTTATAGTGTCCTTCTTTAAGTTGCAACCCTCATTTGTTCAAATTTGCTGGGTTCTCTCTTTATACTACAACTTTTTCAACTGCCACATTCACTTATTGCCATCAAATTTGCAAAAATCATGCAGTTTATATATATATTTCTCCCTAGATATAGTGCCACATTCGCTTATCGCCAAAATATAGATTAATCCAAAAGACTGCGGTACAACGAGGGTCTACTGTATTACATAAATCTTCCAGAATTCTGTGTTAATATTGAATTTAGTTAATACATCTTTTGTGATTTTGAATTTGAAACTTTTATCGTAATTATTTGTTTCATTTGAAATAATAGTGTGATTTTCTATGTATTTTTAAATTGTTGAATTTCGTGGTCAGTGACCGTCGAAAGGACATTGGCAGGAATTCTCATGCAGAAATTTAGCCACTGTGGTGATTAAATTAAAAGTATTATGAGTGAGTGGGTAATTGTTACTTAATGCCAAATCAGCAATTTTTCAGTTATATCATGGTGAGAACACGTAAATTTTCAATGAGATGATGATGATGTCTGCTTTGTTCTAGACCAACATGCTGAATTGGATTTTTATAGTGGTAGTTCGCTGAAAAAATAGTCCGCTGATAGACATGTCGCTCCACTCGGACACATTATTCTGATTCTGAGCCAACCAGTCTTTGCTCTTACTCCTTAACGCTGTGTGCTTAGCAGAGAAGCAACAAATACCAAGTTTAAGGTCCTACAATCTACCGCACTCGAAAAATGTATTATTAAAATTTAGCCAACTGGTTAAACATGCAAAGTATAGTAGAAAAAACAATACATTCTATGAGCTACTACTATATGTTTTATGATAAAGATTTAATAACTGAAATATTATTGAATGTGGCATTAAACACCATAACCCTAACCCTAACCCTTGAATATTAAAAGACAAATAGATGACAAGATAATTTATTTTATTTTCCAGATGAAAGAAATACAGATCCTCAGTTATTAAGAAGTTCTCCTATTGATTTACAGAATGATGAGTTTGCAGACGCCAGGTCAACATTGTCCCTTGACCCAACAGGTTTGTACGATTTTATTTCAGGAGCAGTCGTGATCGTGATCGTACAGTGGTTGGATTTACAACTACCTATGCATTCAGTGCCTATCCCCACTGTGCAAAATTATTTGATAAAATTTGTCAGTGACTTGCAACAGGTCTGTTGTTTTCTCCGGGTACTCCAGTTTCCTCCACTAATAACACTGAACGCCACAATATAGCTGAAATATTGTTGAAATTGGCGTTAAACACCATAACCCTAACCCCGATTTATTTCATGGGAATTTTATATTATATTTGCATAATTAATGTGTTTGTATTATTACTATTTTTGTATATTTGCTTATTTCATTCCTATTTGTAGAGAAAGTCATGGCCAAAATGATAATGTAGTTGTATTTTCATTTTCCTATCCAATCGGTGCCTAACACCACTCCCCTCCTCACCTTGAGTGTGGTAGATCATGGGTTTGAGCTAAGGTCTGATCAAGCCAAAAACCAAAAACTACAAAATGTGTATTTGCTGCTTCTCAGATAAGCACCCAGCATTAATTTTATTAAATGATCACAAAGATTTTTGTATATCTATATCGTCATGGTGAAAACAAAAAGGTATAGCGAATGTATGAAATATTATTAATATTATATTATTGTCTTCTCCTGAGGGAACTGTTTTCCTGTAGTGTTGTCTGGTGAGGTATAGTGCCTGAGCCAATGGTGACGGCACTATACCTTACCAGACAACACTATAGTAAAACTGTTCCAGAGGGAGAAGACAATAATATCTTTAGTTCATAGCATCTCATTCTGCACATAAATGAAAAAACACATTGTACTGAGTTAAATTCGTCGACGTTTAAGTCGCCAAACAGCACCATGTTGACATCAAACAATAAGCAAACTACAGCATCATCTATTTTAAGGGAGGTAAATCTTGCCAAAAATATATAAATAATCATACAGGAAAATCTGTTCAAACTGGTATAGTTCCTGTTGCTAAGTATAGTCACCCATTTCCAAGATTAAGCATAAACTGTTCAAAAATAGTAAACGCTAATCAATCGATCAAAATAAAGTATTTTCATATGTTATGTACTGGGACCATCGTGGTTGTGATCATATGGTAGTGGATTTACAACTACATGTGCAATATAAGTGCCTATCACCACTAAAGTTGTGAGTTCAAACCCCGTACATGGCGAGGTGTACTTGATATAACATTATGTGATGACGTTTGTAAGTGACTTGTGACAGGTTGGTGGTTTTCTCCGTGTACTCCTGTTTCCTCCAACAATAAAACTTGCTGCCACGATACAACTGAAATATTGTTGAAAGTGGCGTTGAACATCATATACCAATGAACCAACTATGTTATGTACTAATATAAGATATATTTACAGATACCCCATTGGAGAGAAGAATGGAACAGATTCGTCAACATTACAGTATAGATCACACGACCCATCCCCACGTATCTCCGCCAGACTCGGCCAGTTGTAAATCTAGTATATTGTTTATGGTGCTTCATGGAGGTAAAAATAATTTTAGTATAATTGCTCTTTTATTCTGAATAATAAAATATATATCGTGAGTAACCAAACAACACAATGAATACGTGTTAGTTATAGCTACTTGTGCAATCAGTGTCTATCACCACTAACGTGAGTTTGAATCCCGCTCAGGAGAGGTGAACTTGATACAACATTATGTGATAAAGTTTGTCAGTGACTTGTGACAGGTTGGTGGTTTTCTCCGGGTTCTCCGGTTTCCTCCATCATTAAAACTGACCACCACGATATAACTAAAATATTGTTGAAAATGGCGTTCAGCACCATAAAACCCAAAAATGAACATGTCTTCACTGCCGGACGCTCAGTAATATTTTCGATTGTCACGACGTTGGCACTAGGAGACATTCACTTTGAAATCTTAAGTATTCCCCTGGCAACTTTTTTATAATACACTCCCTTTATACACACAAGGCCCGGGTGGCTCAATGAGTTAGGTAGTTGGATTACCTAACAACTCGTACAAGCCTATCACCAATACGGCGTGGGTTCGTGCCCATCTTTGTAAATTACAAAAAAGAGTGCACTCGACTCGCAGCCGCAAGTGAAATAGTTTACCAGTTGCTTGCCCATGGTCGGTGGTTCTCTCCGGGTACTCCGGCTTCTTCCACTACTAAAACTGGTCAACATGATATAGCTGAAATATTGCTGAAAGTGGCGTACAGCACAATAAATCATTAAATCAAATCATTTATACACACAGTTAAACACTTCCTAACCATCAGACACAAAAATGCATTCTCCCACAATTCCGCACTCATATACATTTCCTGTCAGTCTGACTTCATCATGAGTAAGAATTACGTGTGTCTTATAAAATTTGCATGTATATTTTATGTAATAAAGGCTTGTCTACCCTTATGATTTTGATGTAAGGCTTACACATTTTGGGGTTAACCTTACGATTGACCTTGTTTGTCTTACGATTTTAAGAATAATCCATATTTTTTTCATATCCGTTGCACAATTTATGCCGTCTGCATATTGAGGTTAACTTTACGATTATTGACCTTGTTTGCCGTACGATTTAAAAAAGAATTCATGTTTTTGTCATGTCCGGTGCACAATTTATGCCATCCGTATATTACTATTGAAATATGTTCCTGTATTTAAGAAAAATGGTTTCAAGTCAGTAATGGTCTGTCTCTATAATGGACATTGATAACGATGAATATAAAGGGCAGTCTCATAGTCCCCATTAATGAATAGTGCATATAATTTTAATCTGTATATAAAGGCCACATTTTCAGGTTCCTTGAGTGGCTTTTATATACAGGTTTTATTGTATATAAATGTACAGGATTCCATAAATTATGTCTCCCCCCACTGTGGTGGGGAGACATATTGTTTTTGTCCTGTCCGTCTGTCCGTCACACAGTTTGTCAGNNNNACTCCTCTGAAAATTTCCCGAAATATACTTCTGAAGCAGCTTGTCAGTGCAACTCCTCTGAAACTACTGAACAGAATTTCATGAAACTTGGTAGGTAGTAAGGGCACCATGTAGTTGTGCATATTACCAGGAAATTTTGATCTGCTGAATTTTGTGGGAGTTATGCCCCTTTGAACTTAAAAATTTCCCGAAATTTACTACTGAAGCAGCTTGTCAGCGCAACTCCTCTGAAACTACTGAACAGAATTTCATGAAACTTGGTAGGTAGTAAGGACACCATATGTAGTTTAAAAACAGTTGTTTTTGTTATTCATTGAAGCTTAATTTTATTTGTTACCTAAATAGATGTTTTACCTTTGACTACAGTTTGTGGGACGGGGGGAAACATACGTTTTTGCGGGCAAAAACAAACTTTAATTTCTATTGGTTTTGATTAACATGTATCATGTATTATTTCAGGTTGTTTAATCGACACCCATATAGAAAACCAACAGCCTTCTAAACGGAACGACTTTTTTACGATAAAATCCTCCTTTGAAAGTGTGATGCGAACTCATTATCCTGGTGCTTACGGTCATATAGCATTCAGACTGGTGCCCTGTCCACAGATTTGTTCTGATATTCTTGATATATTGTCCAGGTAATACCCCTTCTGTAACACATAAATGGTATTATTGATGATAAGAAACAGCTCATTATCTTGTATTGTGATAAGATAGAATTTTTGCCACAGCATTTGTTCAGACTGAACCGCATTAGGGGTGTAGTGGTTAGCGTGCTCTCCTCAAGTGTGGTAACTGGTATACCATGGGTTCAAGCCCTGATCGGGTCAAACCAAAGACAATGAAATTGGTATTTTTTGCTTCTCCGCTAAAGCACGCAGCATCATGGAGAAAGATCAAAGACTTGTTGGTTCAGAATCAGAATAATGTGTCCGAGTGGGGTGACATGTCTACATGCGGACTGTTTTCAGTGAGCTAGCACTATAAAAAGTCAACTCGGCGTTAAATCGGCGCAATGATCACTCACTCACTCACTCACTCGTGTTCAGACCGAAGCAAACATTACATAATATCTATTTCAATGGGAAAAATTGCAATATTTATTTCTAACAAAGTAAACAGTATAGAAAAAAAGTTCTAAAAAGAAGAAATATTATGGAATTGTTTACAATAAAGTATCCACAGGAACAAATATTAGGTGGAAAAAAAATATACATTTACAGTATTACTCCAGGACTGACTGGGCAAGGAATGATATGATGTGATGAATTTGTCTGAGACATTAAAATTATATTATTTTGTATCAGTAATTTACAGAAGCGCAAAACTTTGAATTGTTCCATTTAAAGCCAGCAAAGAATAAATAGACAATATACGAACTTTATCGGAAATTATTAAATATATTTCTATGAACTTTAGAAATAGGTAGAAAAGCGAGCCTATGGAGAGCTTTTCTGTTCTGTTTCGCAACAAATGCAATGAATTTTATATTTTCTGACAACAAGCATATATTGTGTTTTTCCTGCAATGTTAAAAGCTCAAAGCAACTGCCAAATTGACTAAAAAGAGTAGAAACAAGCATCGTTCTTATAGTTATTAATAGTGTCCTCTATGAAGTCCACGTTTATACTATTTCCATTTCTTACATTTTCTCAATTGAATCAGGTACCAGAAAAGCTATATCTTGGTCAGTAAC
>MJUT01008763.1:33422-76748 GCA_002080005.1 Gigantidas platifrons | reverse complement strand
GTGCGACTTAGAATTTTTCATGTTTGCTGTAATGAAAACTTTCGTAACAGTTATCTCAGCTTCTACTGGAAGAAATGATTTTATATTTGATATATGGCTTTGGCATGGTGACTTGTACCGTGTCTCCCCTTTCCAGGTTTACCGCACATCTACTTCCTGTTTACAGTGCGACTTAGAATTTTTCATGTTTGCTGTAATGAAAACTTTCGTAACAGTTATCTCAGCTTCTACTGGAAGAAATGATTTTATATTTGATATATGGCTTTGGCATGGTGACTTGTACCGTGTCTCCCCTTTCCAGGTTTACCGCACATCTACTTCCTGTTTACCGTGCGACTTACAAATTAATGAGTGGAGGTATTCTTAGCACGACGTAGCGTGCAACATCTTGTTCTATATTGTAAATACCTCTGAATTGTATTGATGTTTTTTGTGTGTTATTTTCAGTTTAAATCCATTTTCCTTTGAATCTCAGACACCTAACGGTGTCGATGGACCTATGTGGTCACCAGAGTTCGTTCCCCTTGGTGCCATTGCTTTGTTTGCTAGTTCTAACCCTGACTACCATGAAAGTGTAAATAGAACAGTATCTAAGGCTAACATAGTCTACCAAGAATTCCTCATGTCTGACGAAGGCAAGGGATTTACTGGACAGGTATGATTTATTTATATTTTATGTTTAGTCTTGATTTGAGGGGGGTAGGGTTATTGTGTTTAATGCCACTTTCAACAATAATTCAGTTATATCATGGCGGTCAGTTTTATTGGTGGAGAAAACTGGGGTACCCAGAGAAAACCAACAATCTAACGCAAGTCACTGACTACTTTATAACATAATGTTGTCTCGAGTAAACCTTACCTGAGCAGGATTCAAGCTCATAACGTTAGTGGGGATGTAACTGATTGAATGGGTAGTTGTAAATCCAAATACCATACGATTACGACAGCCCGTCTTGATTTGAGTTTATAGTAAAACCTCATCAGTGGTGTTATGGTTAGCGTACTCACCTCAAGTGCAGTAGATGGCTCGTTTGAGTCCTGGTCGGGTCAAACCAGACAAAGACTATAAAATTGGTATTTGTTGCTTCTCCGCTAAGCATGCAGCATTAAGGAGTAAGAGCAAAGACTGGTAGGCTGGGAATCTGGATAATGTGTCCCAGCGGGACGATATGTTTATCTGTGAACTGTTGTTTCAGTGAGCTAGTACTATAAAATCCAACTAAGCGTGTTGGTCTAGGACAAAGCTGACCTCATCGTCATCTCATTGAAAATTAACTTGTTCTCGACATGATATGGCTGAAAAATTGGCGTTTAACAACAATCACTCACTCACTCAAGGAGTAAGAGCAAAGACTTGTTGGCTCTGTATTGGGAAAATGTGTCAAGAGTTAAGACATATATACCCACAGACTATTGTTTCAGTCAACTAGCAGTATAAAATCTAAGCGTTTTGGTCTAGTATAAAGAGGACATACATGGTCTAACACCGGGAGAGGTGCAAGATAGTAAAATCTGTGACACCCGAGGGTAAGATTTAAATCGCATTGGTTAAGGCTTGTCCAAGTCATCTACGATTCAAATCTTACTCGAGTGTGTCTCAGATTTAACAATCTTGCACCTTTCATGGTGTTTGTTTATTATTTCGCTCCTTTCTGTCATGTCAATGTTTGTTTACGTTGAGAAAATATAGCGTGCTCTCCCTTGTTAGTAACTACCGTAAATAAAAAAAGAATAACTCCTTTGAGCAATGTCTAAAAACTTTTTATATAAGTATTTATATACAATATTGGTCTGTTAACGGTAAATATAGAATTTATTTGACGAGGCTGAGAAACGGGGAGAAGACTAACTTTAGTGAGTCTTTCTCCCCGTTTCGTGCAGAACAAATAGTTCTCAAAAGGAAGTGAAATAACTTGATTTAAATGAAGATTTATTGATTAAGATGAAAATCTATTTAGAAAATTGATAGTTTAGAACCTGAAATATATATATTTAATATGTTTTTCATAGATATGAAAACACATTAATTTATCGATCATACGTCGCATGCGGTCATACTTAAATACGCCTGCAGTAGTAACCAGGTAAATATATACGCCTGTGTGAAAAGGTATACGCCTGCAACTATATGGTTCACTTTTATTTATTTTTTTTATATACAATAGTAAACATCTGATATATTCCTTTTACTAGTTTATTTAAAAAAAAATCAAATAAAAGTGAACCATATAGTTGCAGGCGTACACCTTTTCACACAGGCGTATATATTTACCTGGTTACTACTAAAGGCGTATTAAATGATTCAGATAGATTTGTTTAAGATTTTTGTTTTGTTTTTCATTGACTTCTAGGATTTCTTTATCATAAAATATGTATAAAAAATATGGAAATTTAAAATTATTAGTTTCATTTACTAGTAATTAATTTTGTCGGTTTGTATTTAGTAGTGAGAATGAAAACATTTATTAGAAAAAGATGACGGTTGATTATTGACATTGGTTACGGTTCATATTGTAACTCCTTCACAGGAGAGCAGAAACACAAAAAAGTAGTTCCAGAATATATATAGGTGGGGCTTAAAATTTATTCTTAGGTTTAAAAAGTTATTCGTAGGCTAAAAAATTTATTCGTATACTACGAATAAAGCAAAATTTAATTGTATAGCATATTTGTACAGCAAATGTACTGATTGCAGGATAAATCACTGTTGTGGTAGCATTTAAAGATACTGTCTATATATTTTATTATGAAATACATTTAGAATATTGCCAAGACACGGATGTATTTCGATAAATCGACAATTTACTTCAACAAATCCGTCTTGTTCTTTTTTTTACTAATTTCTTTTATATATATATATATATATATATATATCAAAATCTCTCATAATGAGGTAAATAACATAATCTCTTAAATTCAAATCCGGAGCTTTCGACCGGTCAAGCCGGCCTTCTTCAGCGGAACTTTATTATTCCCGAAAATTTAATTGTAAATTGTGACGTTATTCATTGTGATTGTAAATGTTGTTACTAACGCATAATAAAGTTCCGCTGAAGAAGGCCGGCTTGACCGGTCGAAAGCTCCGGATTTGAATTTAAGAGATTATGTTATATATATATATATATATGACTTTTTCCAGGTGTGTTTCATAGCTGACAGTTCTGCTTCTGTATTAGCCTACGATGCCCTATGTCAAAATCCTTCCTGTCTGCGATATCTAAGTACCTATGACAGTCGTGAAGTTCTACCTGAAGTCGATTCTACAACTTCGTTTAAACGGGAACGTTCAAAAACGGAATCGTTTGGTGCAAAAAACAATTTAGAAACTTCAAGACAGTTAAGCCACAGTGATCCTGATCTTACGTTAAATAGTCCGGGTAACGATAATCAGTGTAGTAAAAGTGATATTGTGTCTATAGATTATAAAATGAAGAGGACGAACTCGACACGGGATCCAACTAATAACCCAAGCCATCTTTCATTTTTGAATGTGAACGAAAAAGATCCATCTAGAAGGACAAGTACGGGAAGTAACTTTGAAGGAAATTATTTGAAATTTGACTTTGATGTTTCTGACTTCTTTGTGCTTGGATCACCGTTAGGACTTATTCTAGCCTATCGAAGGATGTATTGTGGTGAAGATAGGTCATGTAAGTCAAATTTCTAAAGTTACTATATGTAGCATATGCAGGGATGCTTTTTTCAGTTATTCAACTGATTTCAGCTATTTTCCTTGGGGGAAAAAATGACGAAAGTTGCAGGACATGGTCAGAACATATAAAAAACAAACCTTTTTGAAAGAGGGTGTAGATGGTTTCAGCTAATTTTCATTGATTTCAGTTATTTTATTTTCTAACTGGAATCATCAGTGTGCATAGTCAATCTTTATTATATCATACAGGAGGGCTGCCATGGTCGTCATCGTATGGTAGTTGGATTTACAACTATCTATGCAATCGGTGCCTATCACCACTAATGGTGTGAGTTGGAATCACGCTCATGCCGAAGTGTACTTGATAAAAAATTATGTAATTAAGTTTGTCAGTGGCTTGCGACAGGTTGGTGGTTTTCTCCGGGTACTCTGGTTTCCTCCACCAACAAAACTGACCGCCACGATATAACACAGCCTGTAATGTTATATATCTACTTTCAGTTTCACCCTATAGTCCAGGTTGTAACCAAGTGTATATTAATTATGTATCTACTTTCAGTTTCACCCTATAGTCCAGGTTGTAACCAAGTGTATATTAATTATGTATCTACTTTCAGTTTCACCCTATAGTCCAGGTTGTAACCAAGTGTATAATATATTCCACAACAGTGATCCATCAGCATTTAGAATAGAACCATTGTTAAATGGAACATTTAGACACATACCACCAACGAAAGTTTCCAGATATTCCAAGTATCCATTAGGTGATGGGGAGCCCATCCATGTTGGTAAGTAGTGGTCCAATCTCAACTTGATTGGAAACAGAATTGATGGTGTAATGGTTAGCATGCACTCCTTGAGTGTGGTAGATTGTGGGTGAGACTACAAAATTGGTATTTCCTTCTCCACTAAGCACACAGCATTAAGGAGTAATAGCAAAGAATGATTGGCTCAGAATCAGGATAATGTGTCAGAGAGGACGGATGTCTACCCCACATACTGTTATCAATATCTTTAAACACGTTTTCAATTTGATTAAATCTTCAGAGAGATTCCTTGTAGTATAATTACTTGATAAGTATCTACTCCCCACCTCGCATCCATCCAACACAACCTTTTTATTAATTCGTTAATTATTTACAATACTAGTATATTTCTATATGTATTATATGCATGCTCAGAATAATCATTATACTATGTGAATTTATTGTATTAATGGGAGAAGACTTCATAAGTTGGAAAAACTTGTGTCCTATCCCTTTTGTTAATTTAACAAATAAAATCATCATAAACTAAATTACTGTTGTTTCGGTGAGTATAGCACTATAAAAATCTAGTTAAAGCATTTGACTAAAGCAAGCATCATTTCATCGAAATCTAACTTTTTCACTCCACGATAAAGCTGAACAATTGCTCACTTGGCATTAAATAACAATCACCTACTCCCTTAACTTTATTGGCCAAGCCCAATATGGCGTGAGTTCGCGCCCGGCTTTGTAAATTACAAAAAAGGTTGTACTCGACTCGCAGCCACAAGTGATAAAGTTTACCAGTCGCTTGCCCATGGTCGGTGGTTCTCTCCGGGCACTCCGGCTTCTTCCACCACTAAAACTGGTCGCCATGATATAGCTGAAATATTGCTGAACGTCGAGTTAAAACACCAAAAATCAATCATTTATTGGACAAGTTGCAAAAATATTTATCAAATGAGTTAGCGGTATCCTCCTTGGGGATGTAAAAAATTAGACAATCGTACTTGTTAGCACATTAAATGACCAGTATTCCAGCTATATGATGTCGAGAACAAGTGTACAAAATATATGGGCCGTCGTGGTCATGATCATATGGTAGTTGGATTTACAACTACCTATGTAATCAGTGCCTATCACCTCTAAAGTTGTGAGTTAGAATCCTGCTCTTGCCGAGGTGTACTCGATACAACATTATGTGATTATGTTTTTCTGTGGCTTGTGACAGGTCAGTGGTTTTCTCCGGGTACTCAGGTTTCTTCCACTAGTAAAATTGACCACCACGATATAACTGAAATATTGTTGAAAGTGGCATTAAACACCATAAACCTAACCCTACAAAATATAGATCAGTTTGTAGATAAATAGAATTACACTTAATTAATTGGTTAATTGTTGTTTTAATTAAATGAACAGTTGGATTTATAACAACCTATGGAATCAGTGCCTATCACCACTAACCTTGTGAGTTTGAATCCGCTCATGGTATGGTGACCTCGATACAACATTATTTGATAAAGTTGTCAGTGACTTGCGGCAGGTGGGTGGTTTTCTTTGGATACTCCTGTTTCCTCCACTAATAAAACTGGCTGCCACAATATAACTGAAAAATTGTCGAAAGTGGCATCAAACACCATAACCCTAACCCTAACCCTACAAAATATAGATACGTTTGGAGATAAATAAAATTACACTTGTCTAAATTAAATAATTCATTGTTGTTTTAATTAATTGAGCAGTATATCAGCCATTTCATGGTGTAAAGTAGTTATTTATGAAAACATTAATTAAATTGTAATTAAAAAAAAATATATATTTAAAAATACATTTTGTACTAGATTTTCAAAATGTTTATATTGCAGTTGAGACAGTTCAGAGTAATATGTCTCTGTTCTTTGGAGCCAGAAAAAGTTCTAGCGGACATTTATTACAACGACAAAATAGTATCTCTAGTGTCGCTAGTAATATGTCTGGTATGGGGGAAAATACAGTATCTATTATAGCTAATGGTATGTATAGTCTATTATGTATTTTGAATTAAATAATGAAATGAGAATCAGCATGGAGCACCAGCATGACAGTGGGTTTGAGTTAAAAGAATTTTTGTGATTCTTAAATCAAGAGTTGTAAAATAAAATAACCACAGAGATTTATCTAAATTTTGGCATCCTTAGAATTTTTCTCTGTTAACAACCATGCAAGAAGAGTTTGGAAATACCAAAGGAGTAATCAAAATCCGTAAACCGAAGAAGGACAGACAACACAATGGCCCAAAAAAAAAAAGACAAAAAAGACAAACAATGATCTATAAAACACTACACAGAAAACTAAAGATTGAGCAATTCAGACACCGTCGAGGGTTAACTCAGGTGCTCTGGAAGGGTAAGCAGTTCCTGCTCCACTAGTGACATCCTTCATGTTGCTGTAGTTACAAACCCGTGGATAAGTCATGAATGAGGAAAGGACCAGGAAGTGCTTACTACAAATAGTCATTTGTGACACAGATATTCCGTAGCAGTTAACCAAGTCATGGTTGCGACAGTAAAACTTTCAAAGTGATGACTTCAACTTAACCAATAGGAACCCTTGGTTCAGTAGCTTCCTTGTTAGCGGCAACCCTCTATCAAGGAAATTCTGATAGTAATCACAAGCTCTGGAATATCGGTTCAACTGAGAGATACATACTCCATATGCAGGCATTGCTGGAATGTTGCTACATATAAATGGAAAATTCACAATGGGAAAATTGAAATCGTCTCTTTTGTCATCAAGTTTCATAAAGTTTCGAGAAAAGGAGCAGTTTGTACGCATATGTCTGCCTACTTTCTTTTGAAAAACACGTCCACCAAACATAACAAATGTGTTGTTAATCAAAAACTTGATGAATATCAGTTTCAGAGAACTTTTTGGCAGAATCATAGTGTTTTTTTGTAAAATAATATTTGTCCCTTCTCTTGCAAGTCATGCCTAATTTATAGCATATCGTAAAACTTTATTTTTTGTTTATCTATTCAATATTTTAAGTATGATTTCTCTGCCAAAAAGAATGACAAAAGAAAATCACTTTGAAGTTTATAACCATGATATTATGGTAGTTGGATTTACAACTACCTATGCAATCAGTGCCTATCACCACTAAAGGTGTGAGTTAGAATCCCACTCGGGCGATGTGTACTCGATACAACATTATATGATAAAGTTTGTCAGTAGGTCAGTGGTTTTTTCCTGGTACTCTGGTTCCTCCACCAATAAAACTGACTGCCACGATATAACTGAAATATTGTTGAAAGTGGCATTAAACACCATAAACTAAGCTATTAGCTGTGTTTATATAATGTATTAGCTGTATCAATATTTCACATACACATGTGATAAACATGATTATTTATTGAGCAAAAAAAATATTGTGCTAAATTTACATAATTAGGTAAAATTTGATTTTGACAGTTACCAGTAGATGGTGGGGTAATAAGAGATTAGACTTTGTGTTATACAGTCCAGATATTCTTCATTCATTTCCAACATCTGCATTACCTCCCTTGTTTCATGCCAGTTTTTGGGAGTCATCAGATTTAGCAGCATTTATATTGAGACAGGTGAGTTATCTCCCTTATTATATGATAGTTTTTAAGGAAGTATTCAGATTAAGCTGTAATTATATAATTAAGAATTAAAAACTAAAGGGTATTAGATGCCTTTCAATAAGGGGCAGTACCAGGTACTTTTACCTGCCTAAAATGGTCTTTGGTACCTCTTGATTTTAAAGAGTGTTGCATAAGATATTCATGGAATTATTCAAATTTGAATAAAAAGTACCCTCTGTAAATAGTGAAATACTGGTACACTTGAAAAATATTGAAAGCCCTGGCTCAGACGTATATTGCTAAACTTTTTGTCTCTACCAAACACTCTAATTTTTCAAGTGGCTGTCCAAAGTCCTCCTGTTCCTCCCTCATTTTTTCATTTAATTATTATATGTCAATCACACCTAGAGATTATAGAGGATTTAACTGACATTTAAAATTGAGTGCAGTGGCTTAAAATATAAAGCTTATGTATATAGTGATTAGAAACAGAGAGATTTGTTTGTTTGTTTGGTCTTTTTTTAATATTTTCTGTCAACAGGAAGTGAGCTGATTTAGAACTAGTTTCCCAGTTATCAACTGCAAATACATGTGAAATGGGTACCAGAATTTTTTTTATATTAGGCTAATATAAATAACACTGAATTTGACCCCTTTACTATGAAGAAAAGTGATTGTAAACTATTCCACCAATATCAACAAAACGAACAACCACCTCTCACCTAACACCAACAAATACAAGAAATCAAGATCCTGGCAAGATTAAACGGGTTAATGGGATCCTAACTCTCCCAATCTGATAATTGACAATACAGATATAAACAAACAAATAATGAAAAAACTGCACAGATTCGCTTCAACTAAGAAGACTGCACACTCATAAAAATGAATGACCTCAATATCACATGATTGCAGGATAAAATAGGTATATATACATGTATTTATATTTTACAGGTGTTGAGACATGATGTACTAATTAATGAAGCATCTGAACGACTCAGTCTTTTACCTGATTCTTTTAGTTCTGGAAAAATGCGAAAAGAAAAGTGGTTAAAGAGAAGGACAACCATTAAAGTCAAGGTATACAGGAACATGTAGCAAACACGGTTAGAATATTTAGGAGACAGGACATTCCACTCATTTTCAAATAAGAGGTGATAATCCTAAAGTCGAAGGGCAGGAATTTTTCTAGACTTCCCCAGGGTCTGGTAAAAGACCCTTTCCCAATGAAAAATATTCTAAAATCATGCAAAATTCCCAAAATTTTCATTCTTGCCCCCTTATTTTGATTCCCAATTTGAGCAATTTAGATTGCAAAAGATAAACTAGTATACAAAACAAAGCCATATTTTACTTTCACTTTCACAAAGTAACCGGGGGGAAAATACAATTAAACAGGCAGTTTTCCCCATGCTTCTGCTATGAAATCTGCTGGAAGAAGAAAAACAAACTGCAACCTGACATTTTATTTTAAGAAATGATAATTTGCACTCCATGGACTTACCAATCATTGGTAAAAAGAGTTCCCTCCCATGACAACTTTTGGATTTGGAATGGGGTGAATAATGGATGTTACACGCTACTTTAAAAAATAATTCACTAAAATAATTACGGTCAGTTTAATTGGTGGAATACTCAGAAAAGACCACAGATCTCCTGTAAATGACTGACAAACTGTCACATCTCACCATAGTCAGATTCACAAAGATTTGTTGTGATGGACACATATTTTGTAGACAGATGTAAATCGTATTGCAGCAAAAGATGTCCCCGATGACAACATTGATATTGAAGTGGCTATTTTTATACACGAGTACAAAATAGAACTGATACCCTTGACGATGTGTGCATGTTCTGTTTATCCAACAATCTTTCATAGCAATAATACTGAAGTAAAGTGCAACCCATCTGAACCAAACCTCTATTGGACCAGTTTTTGTGTTCCAAATAGACAGGTATTTGGTTTATACAGTTTAAATTAACAAATATTTCCTACATTGGGGAAACATATTGATGGTGTAATGGTGCGTGCTAGCCTTGAGTGGTAGTTCGGAGCTTTAAGTAATAAGTGCAAAGATTGGTTGGCTCGGAATCAGTGTAATGTGTCCGAGTGGAGTGACACGTCCATCCGCTGACTGTTGTTTCAGTGAGCTAGCACTATATAAATTCAACTTAGCATGTTGGTCTGGTACAAAGCGACATCATCATCATCTCATTGAAATGTAGCTGGTTGTCGCCATGATATAACTGGAAAATTGCTGAGTTGGCATTAAACAGTAATCAATCAAATTCTTGAATGTTTTAAACCAAATTACAAAAAAATGTGTATCTATGATACGAGTGAAAAAATTACTAAATACGACTCATTTTTATTGACAGAATTTGCAGGCTAACCATCGTGGTAATGATGTAATCGTATTGGACGGGAAGGATCAGGTGATCACAGCCAGATTTATGTATGGTTCATTTGATGTGACCTCATTGTCAGGGGAAAAGGTAAATATTCAAATACTGGCTATATAGCATGTTCCACACAATGGGATCACAGAGTCTAACATTATTGTCTGTGGTCCCTAGATTTAGGCCAGTTTTGCCATAATTGAAATGCTTATGAAGTACTTACTTCTGGGCGTTGTGTAGCATGGTTATAACAAATTTTCTATTATAGTGAACCTATTTTTACTTGTCACAGGAGAAAATCATGTAAATTATTTTTTTTTATAAAAATCTTTGAAATTAGTTATAACCAAGTTTTACTGTATAGAGACTACCAGACTGTACTTATAAAAATTAATAGTCTACAAGGTTCACCGATACTACAGTCAAGCCTGCCTTAAAGGACACCTCTAATTAACAAATCACCATCGATAAAGAGTAGCCTCATTTTTCCATTAATGAATAATGAATATAATTTTAACCTGTTTATAAAGGACAACTGCTCATAAAAGGACTTTTTCAGGTTCCCTTAATTGCCCTGTAGTTTAAACGATTTTTATAAATTAGTATTTAGATCTAAAGTTTATGCAGTATTATTGTTGGAGGTAACCAGAGTATGTGGAGAAGATCACAGACCTGCCTTAAGTACCTGATAAATTAAATCACATAAAGTGGTATCAATATACACTTCAACATTCACACAAATCAAACTCATAAATTTTTTTAGGGAGCCAACGTGGTTGTATGGTAGTTGGAATTATAACTACCTATACAATCAGTGCCTATCACCACTAACATTGTGAATTCGAACCCCGCTCACGATATAACTGAAATATTGTTGAAAGTAAACAATTAACCAATCCAAACTTTTTTAGTAGCAAGTACTAGCTGCATTAGTATATTAAAATAGTGGCTAGGCATACAATCACAGCTGAACCTACCCTCTACAAATTGTAACATCCATTACACACCCAACATTTGAGTGTTTGTTCCAAATCAGGCCATTTCTAATTAACGTTTTGTTATAATTATTTCTGTAGGTAGATGTACATGTTCACAACCAGTCGTCTGGAGATTGGGTATACCTAGGAACTTCTGTGACAGATAAACATGGACGTTTACAGTTCACAATATCTCAGGATAAACAGTTACCACAAGGAATGCATCCTGTCAAAGTTGTTGTTAGGTTTGTAACGAATTACTTGTGAGTTATACTAGAACCACATCAGTGGTGTAACGGTTAATGTGCTCCCCTTGAGTGTAGTAGATCATGGGTTCAAGCAATGTTCAGATCAAACTGAAGACTGATCAAATTGCTATTTACTGCTTCTCCAGTAAGCAAGCAGCATTAAGGAGAAAGATAAAAAATTGCTTGGCTTAGAATAAGGATAATGTGTCCCAGTGGAGCCACATATCTACCTGCGGACTTTTGTTTCAGTGAGCTAGGACTATAAAATTCCAGCTTAGCATTTTGGTCTAGTACAAAGCAGACATCATCATCATCATTGTCATCATCGTCATCATCATCATCACCTCATTGAATGTAACTTGTTCTGGCCATGATATAGCTGAAAAATTGCTCATTTGGCATGAAACAAGAATCAATCAATCACTCAATTGTTCCGGAAAATGTCAAGAATTAGATATTTAAATGTTATGGTAGTGCATTGTATTAATGACATAAAAAAGTTAATTGATATGATATAATATATGATCTAATTTGAAATGTTTTTCAGAGGAGACCATACATTTGCTGACTTCTTTTTGACTGTCTTGCCACCAGCTACAGAAACAGTTGTATTTAGTATAGATGGTTCATTTACAGCCAGTATGTCTATCTCTGGTAAAGATCCCAAAGTAAGAGGTGGTGCCGTCGATGTTGTCAGGTGAGTAGTGGTGCCATCTAGTGGACAATATACAGTGAAACATTTCTAAACTGAACCCTTAATAAACCAGAATTCTCTATAAACCGAACCCTTAATAAATGGAATCCTGAATAAATATTAATTATTAGTATTTTTTTTTCGCAAGACAAGGATTATCAGGTCCATATCAGATAAGCTCGAAGAGAAAACATGCTTAAAAAACTGTTCATTGCCAAAAAAAATTTAATTCTGTAAAAATAGATGAATAAAAACAAAATTTCTTACAAAGTTAATAAAGTTAAGTGAAAAATAGAAAAAATGCAAATATAATATTGACATGAAATGAAAGTGTCTTAAAAACTTTTTGAGTGTACAAACTTCAGGTAAATATGTTTTCTGCGATATATTTAATTTTATTTTGTGTTACTGTTGTCTAGATAAAAAAAAGAAAAACGACTTTGATTAAAATATAATATTTTTTACATTTCATCAACATTATTAATTTACTTTAACAGACACTGGCAGGACCAAGGATTTTTAATTATTTATGTGACAGCTCGCCCAGACATGCAGCATCGTAAGGTGGTATCGTGGCTAGCCATGCATAACTTTCCACATGGCATGGTAGCATTCATGGAAGGTATCACTAAAGACCCACTCAGACAGAAGTTGAACTACCTGAAAGGACTTCAGACTGATGTATGTATTACTATCAAATATTGTATCAGAATTAAATACACAGCATCGGTGGTATAATGATGAACGTGCTCGTCTGGAGTGTGGTAGATCATTGGTTTAAGCCCAGATCGCGTCAAACCAAAGACTATAAAATTGGTATATGTTGCTTCTCAGTTAAGTATGCACCATTGAAGAGAAAGAGCAAAGACTGGTTAACTTGGAATCAGGATAATGTGGCAGAGTGAAGCATCATGTCTACCCACAGACGGTTGTTTCAGTGAGCTAGCAGTATAAAGATCCAACTGACTGTGTTAGTCTAGTAAAAAGCGGAAATCATCATCATCAAATGTAACTTGATACAGCTGCAAAATAATTCACTGACTCCCTCAGAGTTATAAATCTCTGGCCTTGACACATAGTGGCTTGACTGTTTGCGGCAGTAGCATCTTATCTTCATTTATTCTCAAGGGAATTCAAAATTAATTTAATTCTGCAATTCTGATAAATTAAAAACTTTAGGCATAACTCCATTTATGACAGAATAATTACATTACTTCCGTTTTTCATTGAAATATTATAATATGATTGGTTTGGAAGTGGTCACATGATTATAAAAGAGATGTTTCACATCCGAATGAAACTCAAACCCGAACTTGCACGTGCCTCCATGACGACATTAGATGTAAACAATCAATGGCGTAGTAATTTCCAACAGCAAATAATCTTAACACAAATAAAATTCACAACGAAAAATTCAACTATATTAAATTGTGGTGTGATTTAAATATAATTATAAGAATTGAATGCATTCTTTTGAAGTTTCATTGGGGGTATGAAAGCGTTGATCGAACTACATTTTCAACATGTACTTCGGTCAACGCTTTCATACCCCAATGAAACTTCAAAAAAATGCGTTCAATTCTTAATTATTTCTCACATTAAACTACTACATGAATGTTCTAATCAACTTTGAATGATCTTCAGCAGAATAAATGACAAATGCATAAATGGCCACCACGATATAGCTGAAATACAGCTAAAGTTGGCATTAAACACTAATCAATCAATGAATCACAAGAGATGGCCCCATAGTGAGATAGCTTCTATTTAGTGATACTAGTCTCAGTTGAGATTATCCCTCGTAATATTGTCCTCTAGTGAGATGACCCCTTGTGATATCCTCTAGTGCCATAGCCCCTTCTGCTATTAGCCTTGAGTGAGATAACCCCTCATGATATTGTCCTCTAGTGAGATGATCCATTGTGATATCCTCTAGTGCCATAGCCCATTCTGCTATTAGCCTTGAGTGAGATAACCCCTCATGATATTGTCCTCTAGTGAGATGATCCATTGTGATATCCTCTAGTGCCATAGCCCATTCTGCTATTAGCCTTGAGTGAGATAACACCTCATGATATTAGCCTCTTGTGAGATGACCCCTTGTGATATCCTCTAGTGCCATAGCCCATTCTGCTATTAGCCTTGAGTGAGATAACCCCTCATGATATTGTCCTCTAGTGAGGTGGCCCATTGTGATATCCTCTAGTGCCATAGCCCCTTCTGCTATTAGCCTTGAGTGAGATAACCCCTCATGATATTGTCCTCTAGTGAGATGGCCCATTGTGTTATTAGCCTCTAGCGGGATGGTCTCATGTGATATTGTCCTCTAGTTAGATGACCCCTAGACTGAAGATGTGGGGGCCATCATGGTCGTGATCATATGATAGTTTGATTTACAACTACTCGATACAACATTATGTGATATTTGTCTGTGACTCCGGCAGGTCAGTGGGTTTCTTCAGGTACTCCGGTTTCCTCCACCAATAAAACTGACAGCCACGATATAATTTAAATATTGTTGAAAGTGGCATTAAACACCATAACGCTACCCCTACCCTAGACTGAAGATGATTGGTAGTTATAAATGTAAACTAATGTATATTGTACATTGATTTATTAAATATTGTTTATCTTAGGCCCAGGTTGTTTACAAAGCAGCTTATGGATCAAGTAAAGATATATATGTATATAAAGAACTCGGTTTGACACAGTCACAAATATTTATTGTGGGGAAGGCTTCTAAGAAGGATGGAGCTAAAGCCCAGGTGAGAAAAAAAACTACCATAATAAAATGCAAAGAGAAGGTCAAAGGTTAAAAAGTAAAAATGTATCGAAGCAATAAAAAATGATGAATGCATCAATGATAAAAATTGGAATGGCCCAAATTTTCAATCTAATTTGGTTTTTAAAAGTTTCATTTACAACTGGGGGCCTGGGTGGCTCAATGAGTTAGGTCGCTGGATCTAACAACTCATACAAGCCTATCATCAATACGTCGTGGGTTCGCGCCCGGCTTTGTAAATTACAAAAAAGGGTGCACTCGATTCGAAGCTGCAAGTGATAAAGTTTACCAGTTGCTTGCTCATGGTCGGTGGTTCTCTCCGGGTACTCCGGCTTCCTCCACCACTAAAACTAATCACAATGACATAGCTGAAATATTATTGAAAGTGACGTTAAACACCAAAAATCAAAATCAAATCGAATAATTTACAGCCAGAGAACTAGTGAATAACACAATTTCTATATGTTTTTATGCTTTTTTTTTTTTATTTGAAATCTCCAAATTACGAACTGAAAATTAATGTATGTCTTTATGAGCAACAAACAAAAAATTTGGATCCACAAATTTTATTTCTTTTACTGTACAATAATGAAGTTGAACTAAGTAGAACTTTAAAGCTGTTGAATATGGCTTAATACCAGTAAATCCAGCTAAGCAAAATATTGCCTTTGATTTCAGATTTTAGCAGACGGTTATGGAGCACATCTCAACGATTTATTAGCTGTTGTGTCCCTTAGACCAGTTTTAAGTAATGCGAGGATATTTAGACGTGGTTGTATAGCACATCCGGAAAAATCGGAGGGTAAAAAACTGTTAAAGCGATCATCATCTAATAACCCTGCAAGCAAGGACTCTTCAAAGCAGCTTGAAGGCAGTGCCTCTCAAATTAGAATTACTGTCGGTGAACACGGCAACACTATTTTACAGCCTGGTCAACCTGATTACGGTGGAATTGTTCGTCCTCGGGGATCATCCCCGCGGTTAAAATCAAGTCTCAATGACAGCATGAGATAGCATTTGATGTAGATAAAATTTTATTTTGTCTAGAAAAAAAAATGCCTTCAAATGGCATGTGGCATAATATTACGGTGATGTTTACCATTTAAACATGTTAGTAAAGAGTTTAAGAGAGGTTAAAAGGTTTTTCTTTCGTCAGTGCCAATTTTGAATATTGAGCAGAATAGGGTGTCATTTTAATGTTTTAGTATTTGAGATCATAATTATTTTAAAATTGAGGAAAAAAATATTTTGTAAATTACAGTAATCCATGCAGAAATTTGTATAAAAAAAAATGACTACAAATTGCAAAGATTCCGTTTTTGACACTTTTGTTTAGCGATTTTATTTTTTTTAAACGAAAATGGGGAAATTAAACAGGCTTATAAAGAAGTGAATAAAATGAAGGAAATAACAGTCTTGTTATTAAGCTTCAATAACTGGCTATTTTTAGACATAGCTTTTTAATTTTTGAAATTTGATTGGAGAATCTGTAGTTTTGAGATTTGCATTGTTATTATACAAAAAGAAATGAAAATTGTTATTGAAGATAATCTCCATTGTAGAAATGCTAATACAACATGTACCACCAATCTCTGATAATACGATAAATCATTGTTCTTAGCCTGGTAATTGGCATTTTTTTTTTTATTAGTTCAAAGATTTGAGCTAGCCATCAAATGTTAAAAGTTCTTGTTTTTTGTTCGAACTGGAAAGTTTGGAAGCAGATTTTGCCAGCTGTATATATTACTGATGTATATACAAAATGTACTTGTTAAGAATTTATATTTTTAATTGTTATGTGAAGTTTTTATTATGTGTCGAAATTTAAATTATTTTAAACATGACAAATATTTTTTTATTATCTTTTCTTAATTTATGTTGTGTTTATTTTTCCTGACTCAGATTACAATTTTTACCTGTTGAATGTGTATCAATTTAACAACTCTTGATCAACCAGACTTTTGTCCATCATTCAATCAAATTTTAACATGGCAATATTTATGCAAATAAATATTCAACTAAGTCTGCATATATAAAATTAATGGACTTTAATTACCTGTAACTTTTGCCTCTAAGTAATTTATGCAAATAAATATTTAACAAGGTCTGCATTATATATAATCATTAATGCACATACCTGTAACTTTTTACCTGTAAGTATTCAGTGTTGAACAGTTGACCAATAATAACATCAAATGAAAAAATTTTAAACAGCAAGATGAGATGTGCATGCATACATTTCTACTATTCTTAGCCTATTTAACCTATTGGATTAAAATTTTTGTTATATTTTTTTTTATTCACCACAGATGTTAAATTTCTGCATGAGAATTCCTGCCAATTTGACTGTCATTAATGGCAGAAATTAAATACTTTGTTAAAATATATTTGGACATTTTGGGAAATTTGAGATTAAAATATTTTTGACATTTTGGTCATTGGAGAAACAGGTTTTCGTTCAGCTACCAGTGGATTATAGTGAAATTTTCAAATTTGATAGTCCTTGCTTTTAAATTTGAAAATGTAATTGTCTTGAGTGGAGAAATATCATAATCCTCTTGTAGCAGAAAGAAAATCTATTTTTAAACTTCGGAGGTTGACATGATATATATTAATCGCCCATGACCATTTTTAAACATGTCTGAAATTAAGGAAAAAGACCAAGATTATGTTTTTTAAATTTTTATAGTTTTCAAGAGTTTGGTTGAACATGATCATAAATCCTTTTCAATTGTGATCTTGAAACATATAAACAACTTAGGTTTATAGTATAGATGATCTATTTTTATTTGTTATTATATAACTATTATATGAACAGATATTGTTTGTATTCTAATTCAATTATATTGACAGAGACGTAGTTTTATTAATATATCAACTTCTAAAGACACATTATATTTCTAAAATTGATATAATTTTATAGTATGAATTTATTTTTAAATTCTAAATATATTTCACTTCTATCTTCTGTTGCATAATATATATATATATATATTTTTGGTTTTTTCTTACAAATTAATTAATTTATTAAAAAAATGATTTTATTCTGTATTTTTTTTGGTTAAATTTTTTTTTTATTTATAAACAAGCATTTACCTTTAAAAAAATTGCAGACAAACGTTACCTCCCTTGATTTAGTCCAATACAGGGGGGTATGGAGGACTGGTTTCACAGAAATGGCCATACCAATAGTTTTTTTTAACTAGCTTAGCAATTTGTTTTAAACTCTTGTTTCTAAAGACTATTTTGATTAATATCCCACCCATAGTATTCAAACCAAAAGAAATATTACACCCAAGCATTCATCACTAAATGTCCTTTCATTTCTTCATTTTAATAACGAACAATCTATATTTTACCCCCAGTATTAAACATCATTGATTGTCTTAGTTATAATATAAAAGATATTTTACCAAGTAAACTGCATAGCATCTGTTTAAATATTACACCCACCAATAATAGGTATTACAGTGTAACCTAGTAACTTGTCTAAACAGAACCCTAAATAAACCAGAATTCTTTAAAAACTGAACTTTAAATACAAAGTCTCAATGTAAGAAACCTGTATAAACAAAACACCTGTCTATTCTGAACACAAGTATTGGTCACAAGGATGTTGCATTGGCTGAACACAAGTATTGGTCACAAGGATGGTGCATTGGCTGAACACAAGTATTGGTCACAAGGATAGTGCATTGGCTTTGACAATTCTTCCATGAAAATACTATCATCAATGTCTTTACTCGAAATAGATTTCTCAACGCTTTGCCTACAATATAATGATGCTCTGAAATCCATTCTCTCAAACAAATCAGTGATAATGTATGTAAATTACATATTCTAACACCAAATAGATTATTACATGACAAAAGTGTTATCAAAATAGGAAAGATTACATGCTGTGAAAGTACTTATATTCGTCGATGCCAATTTCCATGGTTTGAAGAAAGTTTCTTGGTTCGTGGGCTATGAAATTCGTGTTTTCATCTTTGTTAAAAGTAATAATATTAAATGCCTATATTTCGTTGGGTATTACATTTCGTGCTTTTAGTTAACCAAAAAATCCACGAATATTTAAATTCCACGAATAAAAACATACTTTCACAGTATGCAGATCTATAATGCTCTTTCATGTCATTCAGTCTGATTTAAAACATGTTTTAATTTACTCTTCTATGCATAGTATTTTTTTCTGTTATGTTATATTTTTCTTTGTATTTTAAGTTTTTAATCAAACACATGTTTTTATTTCACTCTTCTACACATAGTATTTTTTTCTGTTATGTTATATTTTTCTTTGTAATTTAAGTTTTTAATCAAACACATGTTTTTATTTCACTCTTCTAAACATAGTATTTTTTTCTGTTCTGTTGTATTTTTCATTGTATTTTAAGTTTTTAATCAATCACTTTTTTTATGACAATCAATTTTTTTCATTTCTATTTTTTTCCTTGCTTTGTTCTCGTTTAAGATTTAATATTTGATCTGACTATTCATTAGTCCGAATCTCAAGCAACAACTCATGGTCATGAAACTTTTAGAGTATTAGTTTCGTACTTCTACTCCTACATCATCCAATCAGAACACTTGAATTATTAGATGCAATGTTCTGATTGGTTGTTTTTGTTTTTCGAGTACAAGCACAAAAATTGTACTAAAAAATTTGATCTCATGACAAGAAATATTTTATTGTGAACAAAATATTTTCAGATCAAATAATTTATTTAAATCTGTTTAAATCATCAATTAAAATTAACGAGGGGTACATTTTACCGAAGTGTCCAATCATCTTATATACATTGACTTATTAAAATTCTGTCCATTTTGAATCAGTCAAATCTTCCCATGTGGTCACCTCTATTAAGCAGTCACTTGTCTTAAAAGACCACTTTTTCTTCGTCCCAAAGGAGATCACAAAGAATAGTAATATATTGTTATTGACAAGGCCTTCTGATTTTTCTAATATATTCCACAATACCAAAGAATACCATACTTAAAATACTTAAGAAATATGAATAAGAAATGACAATCTAATATCGTTTAACATGGTCAGAATTTGAATAAATTTATAAATATTTTTTATTATTTATTTTTTTAAATATGATAAGTTAAACTTTTTTCTAATTCTTTTTTGTGCATGTGATTGGTTAACATATGATTGGTTAAACATGTGGTTAGTTAAACATGATTGGTTTAACATAAGGTTAGTTAAACATGAGGTTAGTTAAACATAAGATAGGTTAAACATGTAGTTCATTAAACATGTAGTTCATTAAACATGTGGTTAGTTAAACATATGATTGGTTAAACATGAGGTTAGTTAAACATGTGGTTAGTTAAACATATGATTGGTTAAACATGAGGTTAGTTAAACATAATTTGTTAATCATGTGGTTAGTTAAACATGATTGGTTAAGCATGTGGTTAGTTAATTTTTGGGGTTTATCATGTGGTTTAATTAAACATATGATTGGTTAAGCACATGACTGTTAAACATATGATTATTTATTCTATTTTGACTGTTATTGTGATAAAGAAGTAGTAAAATATGTGTCAAATTATGTGATTTTTCTGTACATGTATAATACCCAAGAAAGATGTTGTTTTGTTTTTTAATTCTTGCCAACATGAAGTGTTTGAAATTTATTCTGTCTTGTCTTGTCTGTGTCCCACATGTATATTAGATTAAATCAAGCTTCGTCAATCCCGTCACAATTGTATCCATTCAAGTCGATATAGATATGTGCTACAAGAAGCAATTTATTTATTTTTGGAATATTAATGGAATGTAAAGTCATTTAATAACAACAGACTGTTTTTTTTTTATCTATTGCGTTTCATCCCTACTAAATATGTGACGTTGGTTACCGGTAGCTTTTCCCCTTCTTTCTAGCACCAATTTTAGATAAAATTAAAAAAAAAAAATTATTATCAAATAGGTGTGTCTGAAAAGTAATTTTTTTTTATTTGGGGATATTTTAAGTTTAATTGATAATATATGATGCTCAATAATATAACAGTTTTTATATAAAATTCTACAGATCTCTTTTATTTCTTCACGTCTTTATGGGCCTGGGTGGCTCAATGAGTTAGGTCGTTGGATCTAACAACTCATACAAGCCTATCACCAATACAGCATGGGTTCGCACCCAGCATTGTAAATTACAAAAAAGGTTGCACTCGACTCGCAGCCGCAAGTGATAAAGTTTACCAGTTGCTTGCCCAGGGTTGGTGGTTCTCTCCGGGTACTCAGGCTTCCTCTACCACTAAAACTGGTCGCCATGATATAGCTGAAATGTTGCTGAAAGTGGTGTTAAACACCAAAATTCAAAATTCATATTCTTCACGTCTTTTATGTTAAATATTATTTTTGTTTAAAAAAATGTATACTGGATGTTCGCGTTATTGCAGGAATGTCTTGGATATTCAGATATAGGCGCTGCTGTATTTTTAACTCTTAAAATATTCTTAATTTTTAAGTTGTAAAAAAAGAAGATGGGTTTTTAGGTTCAATTTAGATTTTGTCATTATCAAAAAAAAAAATAAAGAGGTTTAAAAATGAACTTTTAGCCCATCAGAATCATAGTTTTAATCCTTAATTACGGTAATTATCTCAACAACTATGTTATTTCAGAATTTACAAGCTTTTTAACATTTATTGTCATGTTATTAGTGTTATTTCTTTAAAAGGTAAATGGAAGGGTAGGACTGAGGTACAAAAATGGACCCACAATCAACATTCTTATTATTTATTTACTTCTGTTTTTTTGGGTTATTTTTTTTTGTTTTTTTGCTTTTTCTAACAGGTACATACAGTAATAGGTCAAATTTATGTCTGCACTAAAATATTTCCCTTTATATTTCATATAAAAACATTTATGTAAAAAATAATTCTTGTCAAGTCATTTCTTACTAGATTTCTATGAAATTTTCAGCATTAAAAGCAGATATACTAGTAAATATAACTTTTTTCTTCATATAATTCTACATTTCCTTAATATATGATTCAAACATGAAAGTTTAATTTTTACTCACCCAATATTACTGTCATGGTCATGCTCATATTGTAGTTGGGATTATAACTACCTGTGCAATCAGTGTCTATCACCACTAATGTTGTGAGTTTGAATCCCGCTCGGGCGACGTTTACTCGATGCAACATTAGGTGATAAAGATTGTCAGTGACTTGCGGCAGGTCTGTGCTTTTCTGCGGTTTCCTCCACCAATAAAACTGGCCATCACGATATAACTGAAATATTGTTGAAAGTGGCGTTAAACACCATAACCCTAACCCCCTTGATAAATTGTTATGTTAAGAATTTACATTTGTGTTTAAATCATTAATTCTTTAACTAATTTAAAGTTGAAAAATTAAAGAAAATCGGATAAGAAATGAACTGCAGTAGAATTTTTGAGAATACCTGTAAGTGGTGTTATATTAAATATGTAGGGAAATATGTGAAAATACTTTTGACTTGTGAAAGTACATGATTATTGATGATCCATAACATGTGTCTAAAAATGAAATTAAAAAAAATATCCCTTTCTACCTCTCCACAGACTTTTCAATGGAATAGCCCTTATAAACATATATATGTAAAGATTTCCACATTTTTCGTGGATGAAAGACTTTTTATGTGAACTCTAGTATCTATGTTAGATATTTTGGCTGTTGATTTTATTGTGTTATAACACTGGTACATCTAATTTGTAGATGTTGTCCTTATGATCGTTGTTATTTGTATAAAAAAAAAAGAACAGAAATATTTAATAGATTGTTTTAATTAATTAAAATTAACATGGTGGTATTTTTAGTTGGATTCATTTTTCCTTGATTTGGGGTGAAAATATTGGTAATACTTTTATCGATTATTCAAACTTTTACCGCTAACAATTTTGGACGTTTTAAAGTCACCGTCAGCAATATTCCTGGTATATTACAATTCTGGTTACCTTCTTTTCTCAGGAAAACGGAGAACCTGGAGAAACCCCCAAAACCTGAGTAAAGTAACCGACAAATGCTATCATATAAAGTTCTATTATCAAGTACATCTCTCAACAAGGAAGGGTTAGTGTTATTGTGTTAATGCCACTTTCAACAATATTTCAGTTATATTGTGGCGGTCAGTTTTATATGGAAAAACGAAGTAATGCCTCAAGACTGGAACATTGTTCCTTTAATTATAAACTGCCAAAGAAAGGTAACCTCAAAGAATGTAAAATCTACAGATGAATCACACTATTGTCAGTGGTTGCAAAGGTGCTGAACAAAATACTTCTTACAAGACTATTGAAGGCTGTAGATGAAAAGCTAAGAGAACAACAAGCAGGCTTTAGAAAAGACAGATCATGTACAGACCAAATAGCTGCTCTGCAAATAATAATAGAACAATCATTAGAGTGCAGCACCTCCTTATTTCTCAACTTTGTAGACTTCGAGAAAGCTTTTGACAGTTTAGATAGATAAGTTTTATGGAACCTAATGGCACACACTGGAATACCTCAAAAGTTCATCAACATCATCAGGAACTCTTATAACAACATGCAATGCAGAGTCATACATGAAGGCAAACTAACTGAGAGTTTCAATGTCAAGACAGGAGTAAATAAGGGTAATAACAAATTACCGAACACAGAGCAATCTTCCAAAGGGAAATTCAAAACTCATAAATCAATAAACAGACAAAATCAACAAGGTTGATTGTTATCTCCTTTTCTCTTCCTCCTGGCAACATCACGAGAGAGTCAACTAAGGAAAAAGAAACGGAATCCAATGGACAATGTTGCAACAATTAGACGACTTAGATTTCGCAGACAAGATAGCACTCATCTCCAGTACACAACGACAAATGCAAGAAAAAACATCCCTTTTAACAGAAACATCAATTAAACTAGGACTAAGACCAAACGAAAGCAAGACCAATGTTATGAAGATCAATGCCAAACATAAACAATGTATCAAGATAAAGGATACCAACTTGGGAGAAGTAGAGGAGTTCATCTACCTGGGAAGCATTGTGAATATTGAAGGAGGCACTGATGCTGATGTAAAGAATAGAATTAACAAAGCCAGAGTCATCTTCAACATTCTAGGGAAAGTATGGAGTGCCAAGAACATCTCAAGAGGCACAAATATGAAAATCTTTAACTCAAATGCAAAATCTGTGCTCTTGTATGGGACAGAAACATGGAGAACAACAAAGGCCATGTCAAAAATCCAAAGATTCATCAACTACTGCCTAGGAAAAATGAACATCCGATGGTTTGACAAAGTCGGAAATGAGGATCTTTGGAAAAGAGCAAACCAGAACCCCATAAACATACAAATTAAAAAGAGGAAATGGGCATGGGTTGACCACACACTGAGGAAACCACCAAGCAGCATCACTAGACAGGCCCTCAAATGGAATCCACAAGGCAAAAGAAGCAGAGGACGACCTAGAAACACCTGGCATAGAGACAGAGTCAGAATTGAAAGAGCAGGGACACAACTAGAACTCGGCAGAAAAACTAGCGCCTAATCGAGTTAGATGGAGGGAGTTCGTCAATGGCCTATGCTCCCCAGCGGAGCAAATGGCATAAGTAAGTAAGTGATTTATATATATATATATATATGTGTGTGTATGTAAAACAACAACACACAAATCCCAGATTATTATGGCCATAAAGATTTTGGGTGCCAGTTTTGTATTCATATTACAAAATCGTCCAAAATGATTGCTGTCTCTACTATATACTATGTTCTGGTTAGATGATTTTGGATTTTGGTGTTTAATGCTACTTTCAGCAATATTTCAGCTATGTTCTGGTTAGATGATTTTGAAGTACACAAAACTTGTGCTCATAAAAGTTATATGGTTTCTATAACTTTGTCCTACACATACAAAAGCTTCCTTTACTAATATCCACGTCTCAGTAATTTCCTGGCCTTTGAAATAGGCTTACATTCAGAATTGAATTTGAGGGAACGACTATTTAATTTTTAGGGGTGCGGCTATTCTTTTTTTTTCAGTGCCAAATTTTATGCAAAAAATGAATAATCTGACCCTGTTCTTTCCAACAAGAAATTTTGGTAACAGTATTACTATATGAAGACAAATTACAGATTTTTTTAAGAATATGAAATTTGTTTTGTGTGAAAACAAAATCTTGAACATTGGAAGTTAAAAATTGAATGATCAAAGAGATAGGATGGTCTTTTTCTTGTTTTTATGGGATTCAGAGTCATAGGAAAGATTGAAGATACCAAAGGAGTGAATTAAGTGCTCCTCCAGAAACTGTTTAGAGTTCCTGCTTCACTTCTCAGTTGTGACACTTGTCATGTGAATGGGCCAACTATGTTAACAAAAACACTGCAGACAGAGCTACCTTTATTTTCATTTATCCTGCAATGAGCACTCTAGTAAGCAAATAACATGTGTCGAATACAGGTGTGCTGTATTTTGTATAATATACGAATACAGCTTCAAGACTTACTTTGGGGCCCACGAAAGGTTTGAGGAATATTTATTTTTCTAAATTAAAAAAAAAACACTACCTAACCTAAATTGCAGGATAAAAACAATATTAGTGTATTGTATATTTATATATTGCTACTATTACAATTTATATAAATATATAGGTATAACATTACAAAAATGGTTGACAAAAAAAATTACGAATACACAGAAAACTGAATATTGAGAAAGACAAACACCACTAAAAATCTGGGCCGACATCAACTTGGTTGCTCCGTATGAGTCTGCAGCTCAAACATCACTAAAGCCATATTTATCTTGAAAATATGCTCCATTTTTTTTTTTTAATATTCTGAATGTCAACATGTATATGATGCTTTTGGTATAATGTTGTTTTAGAATATTTAATAAAGAGAAAAATAGTAAAAAAAGTTGGGTAAGTTTTTTAATAAAATGAAGTTTCCTAAAAAATATATATACAATATTTGTGCACTGTGGAAGCATATAGGTAATATGTGTATGAGGCTTAGAAATGGGGGAAAAGGCTGAATACACATATTTATCTATATACTTCAACAGTGCACATGTATTGTATTTATCCTGCAATTTTAAATCGTAAATAAACGTTTACTATAGGATTAAACACTGTTTTAAGCTCACCTGACCCAAAGGGTCATGTGAGCTATTGCCATCACTTGGCGTCCATCGTCTGTCCATCCGTCCGTCCGTAAACATTTCAATCTTCTTCTAGAGAACCACAGAAGCAAATGGTACCAAACGTGGCAGGAATGTTCATTTGCATGGTCTAACCGAGTGTTGTTACTTTCGTTACGATCGGTTATCCAACATGGCTGCCAGGGGCTATAAAAGCCTCTGATTGGCTGAAATTTTTAATGATCTTCTTCTCCGATACTACATGGAGGATGGAATTGAAAATTGTCATGAATGATCATTACAAGCTGCTAACCAAGTGTTGTTACTTTTTGGACCGATTGAAAAACCAAGATGGCCACCAGCGGGGGACATAATTTAACATAGCGATCCTATGGGAAATATGTAAAACAAACTTCTTCTCAAGAACCACTGGATGGATTGGAACCATACTTGGCAGAAATGTTCCTGACAAGGTTCTGATCAATTGTTGTTACTTTTTGTTCCAATTGGTTATCCAATATGGCTGCCAGGGGCCATAATAGCCTCTGATTGGCTGAAATTCAAAGATCTTCTTCTCCAATACTACATGGAGGATGGAATTGAAAATTGTCATGAATGATCATTGCAAGCTGCTAACCAAGTGTTGTTACTTCTTGGACCGATTGAAAATCCAAGATGGCCACCAGCGGGGCTGCTGCTAAATATAGAAATTTCTTCAATTGTCCATTGCTGCTTTAGTATAAACCAAAATGAGCTTAAATTTTAACTGCAGCTACATGGCAAGGAGTAGTTTAACATTTATTCCTGGTTTTTCTGTGAAATTTTTCTTTCAGCCGATTTATACCGATTATGCAAATTAGGCATCTTTTGATAAAAAATCACATTTAAATCTTCTCCTCTGAAACCACTAAACCAAATTAAAGCAAATTTGGCTGGAATGGTCCTTGGGTGGTCCCCTTTCAATATGTGTCTGACAGCCCCGCCCTCCATTCAAAATGGCTGCTGTTACTAAAAACAGAAATTTCTTTAGTTGTCAATTTCTGCTTTATTACAAATCAAAATGAACTCAAATTTTTTAGGCCAGTTTATTCCGTTTAGGAATATTATGAGATAAAAATCACAGCACAATCTTTTGCTCAGAAATTTGAGTTGAAATGATCTTTGGATGACCCACTTTCAAAATTATGTGTAACACCCCCCATTTCTATCAACTTTAGATGTCAAATTGAAAACCAGGTGAGCGATTACAGGCTCCTGGGAGCCTCTAGTTTTAGGAAATTATCTATGTATAAACTCCGACAGCTCACTCACAAACTGAACATAACCAACATGACATCATTGACGTCATATGAAGACTTCCAGTTTGAAACGTAAAGAGTAGACGTTACTTGGCTTCGTGTACGCTTCAAGTTTGAAACAATTTAACTAAAATAAGTTTTCAAGGTAAGCTTTTTAATTATTTTTGTGTATTGTTGTAAATATGACATGTAGGATTTCACATTTTCAAGATGGCAGATACATTTTTATGTTCTATTTATAACTGACCAATATAAAAAAAAATATTGCTCGGTAAATGCTGTCATTGCAGGATAAAACTACTTACTAATCTATGAACCCATTTCTTGGATTTATAAAGGCAGTTAATTTCAAATCTTTCTTTTAAATTATATATGGCTATATATAGGCTGTACAAAGAATTAAAGGAAAAAATATAAATAAATATGGTTTTTAGGAAAATCATGCCAGTTGCTACTTCAATTGCCAATTTTATTTAGGCCATTGCATTTAATATTTTTCAAAATATTAACAAAACGAAATTACATTTTTTCTTTAAAAAGGACTACTTTATATGTTCTAAGATCAGATTTATATTTTTTTTATGAATTGGTGGTTTGACACCTATAGGCAGGTTTGACTGCAGTTGTAATTTCTCTTTATCTCACACTGACCAGTTCATGACTTGATTATTATGCATTCGATGTTAGCTTTTCACAATGAAATGGAAGGGGGGCATCATGGTGATATGATTTCCCACGGGTACTCCGGTTTCCTCCACCAATAAAACTTACCACCATGATATAGCTGAAATATTGTTGAGAGTGGCATTAAACACCATAAAACCAAACCAATAAAAAAGAAAATTTCCTAAACCTTATCCTCAGAAAAATTTAAAGGTAAAATATATAATATGATCTGAAATTTTTATACAATGTTACACAAGATCAATGTTGGCTATAATGTTTTGTACTGTCTTAGAGTTATGGCCCTTATATGAAAAATGGCAAGTTTACCATGACCAACTGAGAGTCTGAAGCTATTGTCAGCTGAACCTAGTTTAATATTTGCAGGTATCTGGGTCATAATATGGACACATTCTTCTTTTACTTTGATAATTTCTCATTGTATTCTTAAACTGAAGAGGCCATCATGGTCGTGATCGTATGGTAGTTGGATTTATAACTACCTATGCAATCAGTGCCTATCACCACTAATGTTGTGAATTCGAATCCCACTCATGGCAAGGTGTACTTGACACAACATTATGTGATTAAGTTGTCAGTGACTTGCGACAGGTTGGTGGTTTTCTTGGTGTACTCTGGTTTCCTCCACCAATAAAACTGACCGCCACGATATAACTGAAATATTGTTGAAAGTGACGTTAAACACCATAAACCAACCACAGCAAACCAACCACACCAAACCAACCATTGTATTCTTCAAATGAAAAATTATATGTATAAATGAAATAATTAGATATTAGATCTGAGTTAATGGAGTGTTTATGATTTAAAAGGTCATAATAACACAGGATCAATGATGCAATCAATCGGGGGCCCATCTACAGTGTAATTAGGGTGGAAATACTAAACATGTTTTTATTGATACAAATCATTAAACTTTTTCCTGTTTATTTGTTTGTTTGTTTGTTTGTTTGTTTGTATATACAAGTTACCATGTGGTTTTAAATAATTGTTTGTATAATTATTGTTCGTGCATGACAAATTTTGTAAATTAAAGTGATGTGACAAAACTCTGATGGTAATAAATAGGATATACATATGTATATATAATAATGGCTTAAAGAAGCATACTGGTAAGTAATTACGATATACTTTGAATGACATAAATAATATAGGATGTCTGATGATGTATTTATTGATGGGGTCAAATCTTTTTATCTTGATTGCCTATATTAAGTGCTCTGGTTTTAGATGAGCTGAGATAGTAAAATAATAGTAAACTGTGTAAGTGTACTTTTATTCCGGTGTGCAGAATTTCCAGTTAGGGTTAGGGTTAGCATGGAAAAAATAACCTAGTGCAATAATTCCTCTGGAAATTATACACTAGTGTAACGTGTCCTCTGGAAAGAAAACACTGTTACAACTGTCCTCTTCAAGAGAGGTCACCCTTCTTATAAGGCCACTTTTCCAAATGTTACAGAAGGGGGTGGCCTTGTGAGAGGAGGACTATCGTAGTGAGGATACCAGTATTTTAATGAAGTGTTTATTGACAGCCTATATAATTATACAACAGAGGTCTAATCATATGTGAAGGGCCGTTGGGGCCGTGATCGTATGGTAGTTGGATTTACAACTACCTATGCAATCAGTGCCTATCACCACTGATGTTGTGAGTTCGAATCTCGATCAGGGCAAGATTTAGAACATTATGTGATAAAGTTTGTCAGTGACTGGCGGCAGATCAGTGGTTTTCTCCAGGTATTTCTGTTTCCTCCTCCAATAAAACTGACCGCCATGATATAGCTAAAATATTGTTGAAAGTGGTGTTAAACACCATAAAAAAAAAACAACATCAAACTCTAATCATATATTAGTGTTCAATATAATTTGATTTATAAATATATTTTTGTATGCCCCCGCGACGAAAAGTCGGGGGGCATATTAATTTACCCTTGTCCGTCTGTCCAGATATAGATACATGGTTTGTCCGGCTATCTCTTCCTACAGTTTTGGAGCTACAGCTTTGATATTTTGTAGGATTTTTATACATATCATGGAGGTGTGCATGTCCACAGGATTTTGATTTTCTTCAAATATTCTCAAAATGACAGGTAGTTGGACTTGGTCATGTTGTTCGTTAGTACGGATATTGATACATGGTTTGTCCGGCTATCTCCTCCTACAGTTTTGGAGCTACAGCTTTAATATTTTGTATGATGTTTATACTCAAATGGAGGTGTGCATATCCACAAGATTTTGATTTTCATCAAATATTTGATAATGACAGGTAGGAAGACTTTTTATGCCCTCTAGCTACATAATGGAAACATGGTTTGTATGGCTCCTACTACAGTTTTTGACTTTTTTATAATTTCTTGTGGTCAGGCGGGGGCATCATTTGTGTCTTACAGACACACTTCATCTTTGAAATATCACTCCTAACAAAACAACTTTGTCCATATTTATCAAATGTGGGGGCAACGGTACTTCTTTTCTAGTTTAAAGAATTTGTTCAACTGTAAATGACTAGTGACATTATATAACTTTAAATTAATATCATAATATCTAAAAATAAAATATATTGTAATATTGTAGTTTAGGCCATCCTAAAAAATTCTACGTTTAACATCACCCGTGCACGTAGGTTTTGAAAATTTGTCAAAAATAAAAAACAAACACATATTGTGTGAAATGTTATTTTACACTGAAATCTCATGAAGTTATTAGAAAAACCTGACATTTCATACCCATGGACTGTTAATTTCTCATGTTTAATTAATAAAACTATTAATTACAGTTCTAAATCATCTTTATTGATGCTAAACACTGTGCTTTGCACCCTCTTCAGGCTATCAATTGAGCACTAAAAAAAATACTGAAAGTATTCTTAGGTTGTTTGATTTTTTTGTTTGTTTTTTATTTTCCTCCCTCCCTCCTAGGTTTTGGTACCCTACCTTGATGTTAAACGTAGAATTAATTTAGGACGGCCATATATAAAAAAAAAATGCAAAATGGGGTTAAATATAGATATTTAGTATAGATGAACTACATATACATACTTAATACGGAAGCTTGAAATGTTTTAATAATCCACTTAACTTACTTGACAAAATAAAATATGTTAAAATTATTTTAAAAATCTAAATTGTATAAAAATATTTAGACACAAGGAAACAATAACTAACTACATGTATCTGTTTTCTACAGTGAACTAAAACATTTTCAGTCAAACCTGACAGTATAATCATCTCTATTCAGCCGTCACCTTTATCAAAAGGTCACTTATTTGTCTTCATAGACAATTTCATTTAAATAGAACCTCTTTTAAGAGGTCACCTGTCTTAAAAGGCCACTTAGTCTTTGTCCCAGATCTGACCTCTTAATACAGGTTATACTGTGTCTGTATAGGTACCTTATGAATTATAAAATAACTTAATTGATCTTGACATCAATATTACATGTATACATGTATATTCAAAATGTGAAGGCTCTTAACCTGACAAAAATAAATTTTTTGACCTTGTGGTCAAATGTCAAGGTCACAGGGAACTCATTTAGGAGTGAGACCCTGTTATGTCCTAACAGATGTATATACAAAATATGAAAGTCAAACTATAAAATGTCTTTAGGGGTCAAAGGTGAAGGTCAGTGGCTTCATTCTTACATGTGACATTCTGCCATGTTCTTATACACATAAAGCATGTCCATTAAGAACCAATTACCAATAAAAAATATCAGCCATTTTCATTTTACAATCAGCTACTATTCGTGCATAAACACAAACAAGGGGGACAACTTTTATACTCTCTGTCACTTGCAGTCATATTTGTGTTTATGTATGAAAAACCATAAATATGGTGTTGGAAAGGTTAAACTTAAGACAAAATGGCAATGTAGGCCAAGCAAACACAAATACTTAATTTGCACATTCCTGATTTGATTCTAAAAATAGATATGTTCTTATACATATTTTTTCTTCAGAATATGTCTTATTTGGCAATTTTTTTTTTATCAATTAGCAAAATTGCAAAAACAATTAGAAGTCTTTGCCTTAATTTTTTTCACCTACTTGCCCGAAAGTGAAATTTAGAAAAAAAAATTCTATTTATTCAAATAAATTCTTTCATAATTTTCACTTGTCTGAATCTAGATTTACTTGTCCCAGGCTTCGGGCAAGTGGGTTAGTGCAAAGACTGAATTATAATTTATATTGTATGTTAAATCACACTTTATGTAGCTATAAATTAAATTTTATTTTATGTTGCTTTTAAAAAAATTTAATGGGCATATGAGGGGCCATCATGGTCATGATCGTATGGTAGTTGGATTTATAACTACCTATATGAAATCAGTGCCTCTCACTACTAATGTTGTGAGTTCAAATCTCACTAAGGTGAGGCCTGCTCGATACAACATTATGTGATAAAGTTTGTCATTGACTTGCGGCAGGTCTGTAGTTTTCTCCGGCTACTCCGGTTTCCTCCACCAATAAAACTGACCGCCACGATATAACTGAAATATTGTTGAAAGTGGCATTAAACACCATAACCCAAACCCTAAAAATTTAATGGGTATATTATGTGGCTGTGTGGTTAAGGTCATGTTGACCTCTGATTACTACTAAAGTGTGTATGCACCCTAATACTCACCTCATGTGTTAAGTATGGTTATCAGACACCAATCTATGCACCCCCGCCCCCTTAACAAGTCTCGTAATGTCATGGTATGACTAAAAAATAATGAATATGACAGTACCAAATACCATTACATCAGAGAGCATCATGCAAAGTTGTTTTTTTTATCCATATAGACTTGCTATACGATAACGTTTTGACACATATTCTTCATAGCAAAAACAAATAGCCTCTGAAAATATAAAAATATTACAACATCGGAAAGCATATCATATCAAACAAACTGACATTTCTTGTTAGCAATTTAACCAATCAGCTGGTCAAATATAACTGTCTATTTAGCAAACAGAACATTCTATATCATTTTAAAGTTATCATCAATTGATTTTTTTTTATCTCAATATTAGTAATAAGAGTTTGAGCTACTCCTGTATAAAAAAAAATATTTAACTTTAACTTATATACCAACAATGCCTGATTCAACACATGCCCTACCTTTCCTGGAATATCCATGAAAAATGAAATTAATGGATATTTTTTTTTATTACCTCAGAATTTATTTGGGACTGTCGTTGTAACTAGATACAACATTATATGATAAAGTTTGTCATTGACTTACGGAAAGTCGGTTGTAACCTCATATAGTACTCTGGTTTCCTCCACCAATAAAACTGACTGACACAATATTACTGAAATATTGTTGAAAGTGGCATTAAACACCATAACCCTAACCCTAATCCTAAATTCCCCCTCCTCCCCTATTTATTTTCCACATCATAAATAAAAGTTCTAGTTCTTAACAGTTTTCAATGAAATTTGGTAATACAATGTATGTTCCATATTGGGTGAAAAAGCAGAGATTATTTCATCGATTCTTATTGTTGTTGCTCTTTATTGAATTTTTCCCTTTTATCCAGAAAATATTGCCCTTGATTAAATTTTGTCCTCTTTTTTTCCAGAAGGTATTTCCCTTTATTAAATTTTACCCAATATTCAAAGATTTATTTCTCTTATTGGTCAAATGTTTTTTACTCAGAAGCTAATTTTTTAGTCAAAATTTATTCTTTATTTCGGAAAGAATTTAGTTTAAGCATATTTTATTTGCCAATTAAATAGACAAAATGGATTAGACACAAGCTGAACAAACTTATGAAATCTTCTCCAAATTACAATTTGTTACATTAAAGAAGTACATAAGATTCACGAATTACTATATATAGTACTAATAACGAATCAATGATGATATTCACAAATAAAATGGAAGCAAAAATAAAATTAGGAGTTATAATGATTGATTACATTTTAACTTTTTGTTATTCAGAAGTTATTGCCCCTAATTAAATTTTACATTTTGAACAGAAGTTATTGCCCCCTGATTAAATTTTACACTTTGAGCAGAAGTTATTACCCCTGATTAAATTTTACATTTTGAACAGAAGTTATTGCCCCTGACTAAATTTTACATTTTGAACAGAATGTATTGCCCCTTGATTAAATTTTTCATTTTGAACAGAAGTTATTGCCCTTTATTTTTTTCCTCACACAGTATTGTTCAGTATGATTCAAATTGTTTTTGCAAAGTTGTCAAGAATATCAATTTCACACTTCATACATATACATTTTTGTACTATATATTTCTCAAGGATGCAGCATTGATAAAGTTGTCCTGTCTATACAACCAGAACTAATTATATAATTTAGCTTTATATTGATTTTATTAAAGGGTAAACAACTAGATTTCATAGAAAATCAAAACCGTATATCTATATCATGACCTAAGATTAGGATATACCATCCCCTGACAATGTGTGACTCAATAAACCCTCCCCTCATCAGACCTTCCAATCATGACCCATCGTAGGATACAAAACCCCTGACAATATGTTACTCAATAAACCCTCCCCTCATCAGACCTTCTGATCGTGATCCAATACTTAGGATACAAAACCCCTGACAATATGTTACTCAATAAACCCTCCCCTCATCAGACCTTCCGATCATGATCCATCGTTAAGATACAAAACCCCTGACAATATGTTACTCGATAGACCTTCCCCTCATCAGACTTTCCGATCATGATCCATCATATGGATGCAAAACCCTTCACAATATGTTACTGAATAAACCCTCCCTTCACCAGACCTTTCGATCATGACCCATCGTTAGTATACAAAATCCCTGACATATATTACTTAATTAGTCCTTTATCATTCCAGATACATCTTTAATCCATTCAAAGAAAGTTTAATTAAAAAATATGATTGGTTCAGTAGGTAATATTGACCTATAGGATTCATTCACAAAAAACAATTACATCCTGGTCAACTGTAAATAAATTTGTTTTGTACCTATTGATTAGGGATAAACCTGTTAACATCTGTATTTATATAGATATCTGTAGATAACAAATTACTTTCTCTACATCCGATCACCAATATATATTTTATATATACAGGAGTAGATCCTTATTGTCTGTAACTGTGGCTAGGTTTATCATCACATTCAATAATTGTATTGTCTTGTACATCAAAAAATAAAAAGACCACAATACATGTGTATATGGCATAGGAAATCCATGTGTGGCCTTGGAACAGGCACAAAAATGTGGTAGGGTTAAACTGATTTAAAATATCAGGATATATGGCATAGGAAATCCAGGTCATGGCCTTAGAGCAGGCACAAAAATGTGACAGGGTTAAACTGATTGAAAATACTATGACATATATGGCATATGAAATCCAGGTCACGGCTTGGAACAGGTACAAAGATGTTGTAGGGTTAAACTGATTTAAAATATCACAACATATGGCGTAGGAGATCCAGTTCATGACCTTAGAGCAGACACAAAGATGTGGCAGGGTTAAACTGATTTAAAATATCACAACATATGGCATAGGAAATCCAGGTCATGACCTTAGAGCAGGCACAAAGATGTGGCAGGGTTAAACTGATTTAAAATACTATGACATATGGTGTAGGAAATCCAAGTCATGACTTGGAACAAGTACAAAGATGTGGCAGGGCTAAACTGATTTAAAATACCAGGACATACATGTATGGTGTAGGAAATCCAGGTCATGGCTTGGAACAGGCACCAAAATGTGACAGGGTTGAACTGATTTAAAATACCACAACATATGGTGTAGGAAATCCAGGTCACTGCTTGGAACAGGCACCAAAATGTTGCAGGGTTAAACTAGTTAATGGGATCCCAATCCTTCCCCTTTTGATATGTATTTCATGACTACACTAGTCTTGTTGAGTCAGGAAAAACCAAAAGGCCCACATGCACTGCATAGGCTACAGCGAATTTCACTTTGTAATTTGACTAAAAATTGGGACTTGTTTTAAGAAAAAAGGGGGATGTGACTTAGTATTCATGACTTTTAAATATTGTTTGATATGATGAATGAATGAATTCAGGAGACCCAAAGCCTCTGTACACTCTACATAAAACTTTTTTTAATTGACAGGAAAACTCCTATGTTAGACATGATGATATATCACATACATGTAACATGTATTCAATTATTTTCAATTTATAATATCAGTAGTCACAAGAGAAATCATTTGATTGCATCAACTAATAAATAAATCCCTTTGAAAGCCTCATACATTAACATATATACAACATCAAAGCTAACTTATTTATTAGGACTTGAGGGGTATATGAAATGGATCACTTTGTCTGTAGTCAAGAATTTAAAATTAACTTTGTCATTCTTATTCTCTCCAGATTTCTTTGTATGTTCAAATCAAATTTTTATTATGACTCATTGGTTATTTCTCTGTTTGCTGCAATATCCCAGATTTAGACAATATAGGTATGGTGTCTTTTTATATGAGATTTATTTGAATGAGGCTAAGAAACAGGGGTACTGCAAGGCTCTGCCAAGCAGTCCCCCTGTTTCGTGCCGAATGCAAATAAATTTCATATAAAAAGACACTATACATATATTGTCTTTATACTGCAATACTAATTTTTTTTTTCACTGTTTTCTATAAATAAAAAAAAAATTAAAATTCATATGAATTCCCCGTCATAGGCCCCATTTAAAAAATGCTTTATACAGGACATTGTCCAGTATAAAGCAAAAGTTCCAAAAAGGGGCACTTTATACTGGACATTGTCCAGTATAAAGCAAAAGTTTATACGACCCTCTTTATCAATACTGTAAAGTTACCAATTGCAGTATAAACTGATTTATCTAACCCACTCTCGTGCAGAGTTATATTGTCAAGTAAAATACCAAATTTGAGGGTTTACAAAACAAGCAAACTGTACATCAGGTGAGGTGTACTCTATACAATATTTAAGAAATAACTCATGGAAGCCAGAATGTGTTTGGAGTTTTAACATGGATTGGCAGATATTAGTATTTTATCCTGAGCCAGAAGTGAGGGATAAAATTTACTAATATCCGCCAATCCATGTTAAAACTCAAAACACATTCTGGCTTCCATGATTTATTTCGATTCTGATATGTCCAAATATGGTAGTATACTTTGATTGGAAGACGGTAATTTATACATACGCTTGCGGAAAATGTCGCACACAATTTATGTAACTCAAATAATATTGCACCCTCTATCGGCATTATTCGGGTCACAATTTATGCTGCCAATGGAAACGTCAGTCACATTCATCGGCGCATGTGCTAATGAGATAATACGAAGAAATAATTCTGCTTTTTTTTTAACAAAGGGAAAGAGTGAGGTCATGTTAGAATATGTGATAGAGTTTGTCAGTGACTTGCAGCAGGTTGTTGGTTTTCTCCGGATTCCTCCACCAATAAAATTGACCGCCACGATATAACTATTGTTGAAAGTGGTATTAAACAACATTACCCCCCCCCCCCCCTCATCCCCCAAACTGTACAAGAATGATCATTGGCTGGTTTAACATGCCATGAAAATCTATTAGAATGTTCCCTCTATATGATCAATAATAAAGTTGATGCTAAATTTGTGTTGGTCAGAAATTAAAAATTGAACACCATTGTACATGTAGGATATAGTTTGAACTTCGGACCCTTTAGATACAAGTATATGAAAATGTAAAAAAAAAACAACAACACCTTAGACATTAATGGGACCCTGCCAATGTGTTCATTTATAAAATTGAATAGTAAACAGACCATTGATGTATTCGATACAACATTATGTGATAAAGTTTGTCAGTGACTTACAGCAGGTCGGTGGTTTTCTCAGGATACTCCTGTTTACTGCATCAATAAATCTGACTTGTCACGATATAACTGAAATATTGTTGAAAGAGGCATTAAACACTAACTCTAACTATAACCCCATTGATGACCTGACCTTATAAGGTCATAAAGAGCTTTGTACAAATTTTGTATACCTAAACAGGAAACACTCAATCAGGCCTTACTGAACGAGTTTTTTACACCTACTAAAAAACATACAATCAGAAAACTATAATATTGAATGCTGTTTTCTGATTGGCTGGGGGTGTGGGGGGGGGGGTGTTTCATCAAGAGTGAAACAAAATTTTGTACTCGAATCAGAAAGTTTCATGACTTATAATGTGGGGTGAGTGATAAAGACTCGGGTGAGCCTCTTGTATGATTTTATCATAAGAGGCCATGCACGCATTCTCTAGTTTCCATGAAATATGGTGCTTCATTTACATTTTGACTTTGTCCCTTTAATAGTATTGAACAGAATTTTTTTAATGATAAAGCACAAGTCATTGTGTCTGATTCTGGAGCAGGTAAAATTTTGAACAATTACAGAGTCACACAAGTATGAACTTTGTTTTTTAAATAAATACAACATCCTATTAATTATTTAGATGAATAATTTTAAATAGAACAATTTAAGCATGAACTGTTATTATACAGGTAACACAAATTTACCTGTGTCAGGTATCTGAAAACAATATAATGTACCATTTAAATATCTTTGACCACTAGTACTGGTCACACACAATCAGTCAAATTTATTGAATCAAAGTTTTCAGACTTTGTTAAATTGTATGGATTGTTTATATAACTGAGGGCAGACAGACTCAATAAAGGTAAGAAATATTAATGTTTCTGATTTTATTTGGTTTTTGTCATATTTAAAAAAAAAGAAAAAAGATTGAAGTCAAAACTTGGGATGTTTGTTAACTGTGCATGTTAAGTTGAATAAGGATGGTAAATTAAATATAGATATATTTTGGGGATATCTGATAATCTATATAATGCAAAAAAATTTAAATCCGAAAGGTATTTTTGGAATGTCCTAGATATTGACCCCTTGATTGAATTTGTACCTTTTTTTTTCTTAAATATAGACATTATCTAAGATTATGTTCTAGTGTTTGTACTGTGAATTAGTAAGTTTAAATTTTTTATGAAGATATCAATCAGATTGTTAACCCAATTAGAAGGTGAGTCTGAGTCTTGTATAACCCAGGACCTCATGGAATATCTAAAGGGGAGAGAGGCATAGAAACTGAAAATTTTGATTATTGTTTTATATGTTACTTGAAATAAGTTTAACAGAAAACTGTATATGATAAAATGCTTTAAAACTCCTCTCTCTGTAACGAGGACAGTATTTTAAATAAATTTGGCCAGAATGTTTATTCTTTTCTATATATTTGTATAAGATCTGGATTCATAACTGAAATGGGGGCCGTTGTGGTCGGGATCATATGGTACATGTAGTTGGATTTGTCACCACTAAAGTTGTGAGTTCGAACCCTGTTCATGGCTAGGTGTACTCGATAGAACATTATGTGATCAAGTCGTTGGTTTTCTCGGGGTACCCCAGTTTTCTTCCACCAATAAAACTGACTGCCATGAAATAACTGAAATATTGTTGAAAGTGGCGTTAATCACCATGAACCAAACCTAACTGAAATATTGAAGTTCTGTGGGACAATGTATGTACAGCACAGATATCACCCCAAAATGGCTTTGCACAATTAAATCCATCCTTTTTTTTTAGTAAAAAAACTACTGAATATTTACATTGTCAAGTCCAGTATTAGTCAGTGTGGCCTGTGGTCTCAATGCCTGTGGTCTCAATTAAGTGAAACCACTTTTAAATTTACAACAAAAATCACCGTAATTACTCCCCTTGGATAGTTTTTAGACAAATTTAATTTTCTTTTACAATGATTAAACAATCAAGAAGGCTGCCACCATAGGAAGAAGTTTGACTTTGGACCAATCAGAAAATTTTTTAAAATTCTCATTTTCAGAAACTATAAAGCTAACCAAATTCAAACTGACCTCTACAAGTATGTCATGTTAAAAGCTTGTTTTTGTGTTTTAATGTTTTGCTCCACATTGTGACATTACTCAGAATCAAAATTTGATATTTACCAGTAGTAAAGCTCATTTATTTGTGTGAGCCACATTATTCTCAGTTCTAAACCACCGGCCAGTCATATACCATGCAGTTCCTCGAGGGTGACTACTGGTATTTGAAGTTTGTAGAATAAAGGAGAAACTTGTCTTGTATACATGTATCAAGGAGTCATTCCAAGCAGTGTTTCAGGACAATAGCCAGTTTTATCAAAATTTCTTCAGGACATTTTTTATTAATTAAGCTAATTTTTGTAAAGTTCTTCAGGACAATTTGAGAAATAGGTGGGCAAATGTTCTGAGACCTGTGTCTGGCTGAATCACTGCCAAGCAGATACTTTAGAAATTATATTAAATGAAAATCCATGTACAATCAACTGTATCAACAGACAACATTGTTTTGAAATGAACATCAATCAGTCAGATGTTGATATCAAATTGTATCCCATTAAAATTATGGATTATTGAGAACAGTAATTTTTAATGATGATGATGCCCGCTAGGTACATTTAATGTATTTGATCAAGACAATTATGTCCTTGTTTAGACAGACATGTTGATCATGAGCTAGCTGATTTTATATAGTGCTAGCAAGCTCACAGACACTGAAACAACAGTCTGAAGGTAGACATGTCACTCCACCTGGACATATCCTGATTGTAATTCAGACAGTCTTTGATCTTACCCCTTAATGCTGTGTTAAAAGGCAGAGGTAGCAAAAATGCAAAATATTTTTAAAATTGAGATTTAAAATGGTGTTTAAACCCCTGACATCCCACACTAAAGGTGAGCACACTGTAATTAACCATTTCACCACATATAGGCAATCTATGACTCTCCTTACATTACACAAGGGAATTACCATTTAACTTTTAGAAGGGTGGGGGGGGGCTACATTTTTTTTTCTGTTGTCAAATTTTATAGAAAAAAATATCTTGACGGTATAGATGCAGAAAATATTTAATCTGACTAATTTTCAACAAGAAATTATGGTAATATTTGAAGAAGAAAAAAGATAGGATTTTTGTTTCATGTGAAAGGAAATTTCTTGGGCAGGCTAAAAAAAACATACTCCCTCTAAAAGTTAAATGGTTGGTCCCCAATAATCACTCATTAAATCACCAATCACAGTATGATATCATTTGCATAAATTGTAAAAATTTGATGGAATGGAGACAATTCAATACAAACCAGATTTGTTTTATTTGGCCTTTGTAGATTTAGATATAAAAAGAAGGGCCTGGGTGGCTCAATGAGTTAGGTAGTTGGATTACCTAACAACTCATATAAGCCTATCACCAATACAGAGTTTGCGCCCGGCTTTGTAAATTACAAAAAAGGGTGCACTCAACTCGCAGCCGCAAGTGATAAAGTTTACCAGTTGCTTGCCCATGGTCGGTGGTTCTCTGTGGGTACTCCTGCTTCTTCCACCACTAAAACTGGTCGCTATGATATAGCTGAAATATTGCTGAAAGTGGCATTAAACACAATAAATCAAATAAAATAAAATCAGATATAAAAAGGGGGTGGGAGTTGGGATAACATATACATGTAAAATTTAATCCTGTCACATTTTTCCACCTGTCCCATTAACCAGGAACAGGATTTTTTTTAATCAGCTTTTGTCATCATTTCTATGTTTAGAATTTTGAGGTTTGACATTGAAACCTAGATACTGATTTAGATAACCATAATACAATAAAACGATCCTTTGTAAAATAAACTATAAATAAAGTCCCAATGTTAATTTAACCTGTAAAAACTAATCACTGGTCTATTCCGAACACAATAGTTGAGCCTAATGATGTTTTGGTTTACTGAACTGAACCCTGAATAAACCAGAATTCTGTATAAAAAAAATCTATTAATAAAGTCCCAATGTAGGAAATCGTTGTGACCTTAACCTGTATAAGCCAATTACCTGTCTATTCTGAACACAAAAGTTGAGCCTAATGATGTTTGGTTTACTGATCTGAAGCCTGAATAAACCAGAATTCTGTATAAAACGGAACTATAGATAAAGTTCCAATGTAACCTGCCTGTGATGCGTTTAGCCATAGGCAGTAAAGAAATAGAATAGAATAGAATAGATATAATTTAACCTGTATTTAAATCAATCACCTCTCTATTCCAAACACAAAACTATGTCCCAAGGAGATGTGAACCTGAGATTTCTCTCTATAACAATATTACTGACTTCATCACCATTCCAAATTATGTGATTAGGGTTAGAGTTTTGGAGTTTAATGCCTCTTTCAATAATATTTCAGTTATATCCTGGCGGTCAGTTTTATTGGAAAAAGAAACCGGACTACCCGGAAAAAAACACCGACCTGTCGCAAGTCACTGACAAACTTTATCACATAATGTTGTAATAATGTATCCAGTACACCTTGCCATGAAGAGGGTTTGAACTCACAACTTTAGTGGTGATAGGCACTGATTGCACTGGTTGTTGTAAATCCAACTACCATACGATCACGACCATGATACCCCCCCTCCCCCCCAAATTAAGTGTACTGTGTCTTAAATTATCCTGAGTAAAAATTATAAATACTGAAATATTGCAAAAGTTGGCATTAACCTCTAATCAATCAATCAATCAATCAATCAATCAATCAATCAATCCATCGAATTTTTCAACCTTTTTAGTAAATGTTACAAAAGTGACGGGGAAAAAATCGTGAATGATGCAGAAATAAAATCCACAATTTTTTTCTTCCGTAAAGGGTTACACATAGTTTATTGATATTTCCATGTTATTATCAATGAACCATATTATTTCTAATCTATTATTTACATGTAAACTTTGGCATGTAATTAGCTGACGATATGTTATTCCAATCATGGTAACATGCCTAAGTAAGTAAATACAGTCAAGCCTGTATTAAGAGGACACCTTTGGGACAAAGAAAAGGTGGCCTTATAAGACAGGTGACCTCTTAAAAGAGGTTCAATTCATATGAAATGTTCTATGACATAACAAGACAAAGGTGACCTTTTAATACAGGTGACTGTTTAATAGAGGTGACTGCATAGGAAGGTTTGACTGCACATTCTTGTACTCGGTCCAGGATTCTATGGTACAGCGGCACTTAATTATTTGAGATTACATTTAAGATTGTATAAATTCAAGTTGATAATTTTTAAGAGATTCTAGAGTACAGTGGCACTTAATTATTTGAGATTACATTTAAGATTGTATAAATTCA
>MJUT01008763.1:0-19552 GCA_002080005.1 Gigantidas platifrons | reverse complement strand
GTGGAATTGTTGACCATCACTGTTTAAACTTTCTTTAGGAGAGAGGTGATTGTTTGTTTTGTTGATATTGGTGGAATTGTTGACCATCACTGTTTAAACTTTCTGTAGGAGAGAGGTGATTGTTTGTTTTGTTGATATTGGTGGAATTGTTGTCCATCACTGTTTAAACTTTCTTTAGGAGAGAGATGATTGTTTGTTTTGTTGATATTGGTGGAATTGTTGTCCATCACTGTTTAAAATTTCCTTTTCCGAATCGTTTGATATGTTTAATAGGTGAGCAAATTTTGTCAAAATAATATTAATAGAATATTTTGATGACGGAACTCTGTAATAAAAAAATTGGATATTGAAAATGGAATTTGTCTTGCATAATATTTCACGAAAACAGGAAAAAGAAAATAAATCATGGAAAAGGTTATTGTTTATTTCAAGGTGTCATTCAGCTATCAGACATTATTTTGTAATACATTATTTCAATATTGTATAATGTTTAGTAAGACTCCATTAATTGGAGTACTTTTTTTTATTTTATTTTGTATTTAGATATTAAGCTTTCAATGTTAGCTAATTTGTTAAGTAATATTATGGTTACCGGTATACATGTTATTTCTTGTATACCTGTTATATACCTGATTAGGGACTGACCATTTAACTTTTTTAGGTAAGGGAGGCTTTGTTTTATATTTTTCCTCCAGCCAGAAATTTTTTTGCAAACAAAGCAAAATATTTTGTTTTATGGATGTGAAAAATCAATAACTTTTCTCCAAATGTTACCAAAATTTCTTGTTTAAAATTTCAAGGTATGATTATTCATTTATTTTCATTTTTCGATTCAGAATATTTTTTTCTATTAAATTTGGCAACAGTTATATTGTGGTGGTCAATTTCATTGATACGGTAAACCAGATTTCCTTGAGAAAACCAATGACCTGCACCAAGTCACCATAAAAACGCCATCATATAAAGTTGTGACCAGAGAGTCTCCTGGGTTGTATTATTAGAATTTGGATACCTAGGTTATTATGTATTAAAGGGTAATAAGAATTAATACATTTTTCAGAAAACTGATAAAACAGATATCGTTTTGGGATTGTAAAGGGTTTAAACATTCATGTAACACAGACTTTGGCTTATAAAAAATGCATGTTTATTGCAATTTAATTTTGACAGGAATCACTTTATTGTAATCTGATTCTCAAGAATGTTTTATTGTAATCTGATTCACAAAAATGTTTTATTGTATTCTGATTCAACAAAGTCAAGGGAAATAATTTGTCATTTCATTCTCGTAAAAATAGATTTGTGCAAAAACCTCTAAATAATGTACAAAATTATTACAAACACTCAAAGCTTATAAGTCCACCTTGTCATGAGTGAGAGGGGCAAAGTCACAACCTTCCTCAATAAAGCTGAATACTGCTCTCTGGATGTTAAGCAATAATCAATCAATCAATCAATCAATCGATTCGTCCTGTGATAATAGTACATGTATACAGTATAGTAGCCCCCCTCTTATAAGGCCTCCCCTTCTACAATGATTGATTGATTGATCGATTGATGTTTAACGTCCAGCGAGCAATTTTTCAGCTATATTCAGGACTTCTACAATGAAAAAATGGCCTTATACCAGGGGCAGTCTGTGTTGAAGGGGACACTTCAGTAGTATTTAACTGTCTTGTGTCATTTGAAATCTGGCCTGATAAAAATGGTGTGTGTGGCAGGAGTGTCCTTAGAAGAGAGGTACTATAAACAGATACATAAATAAATAATCTAATTACAGTCAAGCCTGCCCATGTGGTCACCTCATTTAAACAGTCATCTGTATTAAAAGGTCACCTTTTTCTTTTCCTATCTTAGAAAACTTCATATGAATGTAACCTGTTTTAAGAGGTTACCTGTCTTATAAGGCCACTTTTTCTTCATTATGGTAGGGACCCCCGTGGCCGTGTGGTAGTTGGATTTACAACTAACTGTGTAATCAGTGACTATATCAACTGAAGTTGTGAGTTCGAACCCCGTTGCAAGATGTACTCAATACAACATTATGTGATGAAGTTTGTCAGTGATTTGCGACAGGTTGGTGGTTTTCTTCAGACACTCCGGTTTCCTCCAGCAATAAAACTGACCACCACAATATAACTGAAATATTGTTGAAAGTGGCACTAAACACCCCTTGATTAACCAGAAAAGGCATGTATATGGTTTCCCTGCTCTAATTATTAGTTTTCCTTCCTCTTAATACAGGTTAGACTGTATGTGCATCATGTGATTAATGGTCATTGTGACCAGCAGTATAGTACTCCATGACCTTAAATTAAACACCAATCAATCAATCAATCAATTAGTTTGCAAATTAATATGACAAGGTTAACTGGCAGACATTAATCCTTCTTTTATAATGACTTTTATGACTATTAACATTGTCAGATTAGTGATATTTATATATATACATATACATGCACTGCATGATTAATTAATTATAGGTACCATTGATAATCTTCTTGTTTTGTTTACAGATGTTCCAGGGGATTGTAATATTTTGTCTACCAGTGCATCATTAACAGTATATGAACAGTAAGTAAATAATTAACTGGTTTATAGTTGTATAGTGTTGCAATCCTCTAGATTCTGGACACATAATTATCTAAAACATGTAAATACACATGTATCAAGAAAATTATAATTAACCGAAAAGATTCAGGGGCTGTCATGGTCATAATCGTATAGTAGTTGGATTTACAACTATCTATGCAATCAGTGTGTATCACCACTAAAAGTTGTGAGTTCGAATCACCCTCTAGATTCTGCATACGTAAATATCTAAACAAATAAATGTCAAGAAAAATATAATGTAACTGTAAAAGATTCAGGGGCTGTTGTAGTCATGATCGTATGGTAGTTGGATTTACTATCTATGCAATCAGTGCCTATCACCACTAAAGTTGTGAGATCGAATTCCGCCCCTGGCGAGGTGTACTCAATACAACTTTATGTGATAGAGTTTGTCGGTGACTTGCGACAGGTAAGTGGTTTCCCCCGGGTACTCCGGTTTCCTCCACCAATAAAACTGACTGCCACGATATAACTGAAATATTGTTGAAAGTGGCATTAAACACCATAAAACAAACCAAGCCAAACTAGTAATATATAAAAACTATATGGAGATGAGAGACTCTTGGCTGCCACTAAAAAAAGTATGGAGAATTAGATATGGCTGACAAAATTTTTTCTTTTGTAGCAGCTACTCTTATTTTGAAATCTACAAAAGAAGTCATGAGCGTGCAGGGAGTGTGGCACCGGGTGTGGCACTCTCCTAAGACGTTACCCACTATGGTCCACAGTCAGGTTTTCCATATTGAACACTATAGAATATCATTTACCCTTCCGGAGCACTTGAGTTCACCCCCGGTTTTTAGTGGGGTTCGTGTTACTCGATCTTTAGTTTTATGTGTATGTTTTGTCGATCGATGTTTGTCCTTTTGTACTTTTTCTTTTGACCATTGTGTTGTCTGTTCTTCTTCGATATACGGTTTCTGATTGCCCCTTAGGTATCTTCAAACTCTTCTTACTAGGTCACTAGAATATCATTTATTGGGTCACAAATCAAAAGTACAAAAGAACTGCGTAAAAGACAAGAATTCTCAATGAGATGTCATTTAAATGTTAGATTGTACTGCCACAATATTTGATACTTTAGAATAATAGGATTTGAATGATGGAGTAGTAATCATGTGACCTTTGTTGTTGATTGACCAATCAAATGGTATTAATCAAACATCCTGTCAAAGTAAAGATAGCCATGAGCCAACGTACTTCATATGCAATGATATATTGATTCACGGTTGAATGTAGAATTGGTGTGGGTTAAATTTGCTGTGAAAATTGCAATTATCGTTTTTTTTAATCAAAATATTATATTACGAAATTTACATTAGCTAGTTTAAGTGCTATAATAAGAGAGATGCCTTTAAGCATACAACGCGAGATATTTACCATTCCTGTATTATTACCACAAAAGTGTGCATTCTGAAGTATTGTTAATTTGTTGTATCGTGACTAATTATATTTTATGTTTCAAGGCAAAATTTTACGGCGGAAAATAATCGGTACAATAGTTTTCTTACCGATGTTTATGGGAGCATTGTGATTTTTCTTTGTCTGTATTTGTAACCTTGTGATGTTATGTCGGCCATAATGATGAGGGTATTTGTAAAATTACTTCACCCGCGGATCCTTTGTGTTTTTGTTGATAACCCTTTCTCTAGGAAATAAAATTATATACACCAAATAACATTTATAAAAACCACAAAGATGTCCAGATGTAGCATTTATTGGCAGAAGCAGTCTTCGGGCTAACCCTCTTGCCTGAAGCCCAGGACAAGTAAAACTGGTGAAAATTATGAAAGAATTTGTTTGAATAAATAGGAACTTTTTCTAACTTTGACTTTGGGGCAAGTAGGTGAAAAAATATTAAGGCAAAACTGCAGAAGTAAACGGTACCACTCAACTGCAGACCTGGGTTCGTTTCACACATTGTGAAGTCCCTAAGGTGACTGTGAAATGTAGAACAGCAATAACAGCATTGTTCCTTTACATTAATTTGTGTCTAAATGTAAGTTAATAACACTATCAATATTATCTCAGTTATATCGACGTGGTCTGATTTGTTCGTTGAGGAAACATTTGTAACCAAAAACAACTACCGACCTGCCGTAATTTACTAACCAACTTTTGATCACAGAGTTGTATAGAGTACGCTGTAAACACAGGCAGAAATTAAATGTCCAACTCTATTATAGGCACTGATTGCATAACCTAAATAGATGTAAATCCATATGCCATACGATCATGGACATGACGGCCCCTGTAAACTCCATCTTAGGGGTATTTCGTGTGAAAAATCACGATTTTACACAAAAAAAAATCACATTTTTTCCAATTTTAGGGCGGGGTGCATGGTGCGCCCCCCCTGGATCCGCCCCTGAACTCATAAAATGATTTAAACTAGTGAGCAAACCATTTAAATGTAATGTAGGCTCAGACCTGAGACCTTCGTAAAAAAAAACATGGATGAACATGGCTTTCATAATCTTTCAAGTCTACCAGTACTTCACTATTTACATACAGGCAGTACTTTTTATTAAAATTTGAACAATTCTAATGAATATCTTATACAACACTCTTTAAAATCAGGAGGTACCAAAGACCATTTTAAGTGGGTAAAAGTACCCGGTACCGCTGCCCCCTTATTGAAAGGCCTACATGAATGAGAGTGATTTATTTTTTTGATGTTTGGTAATGTGTTATGTAATTATTCCAGCTGTCAGTTAATATGGCTAACACTTGTTGAAGTATTCATGGTGCCTGATTATAATGGATTACGGCAGAAAAAATATTGATTCAAATATTAGTATTTGATTTAATGCGGTATCGTGACTAAGAATTAATGGAAAATTTACTACAAAAGAGAACGATAGTAGATGTTGACTGATTCTGAAATGAAATGCAATAAAAAACGCAGATTTCAAATTTAGTGTCAATGACACATTTTTCGGAATAACCTTCGTCAGGTACGCTCAAAGCCGAACGGTTGGAAAACCAAATGATTTATAAGGTTTTGGGAGCAAGTCAACCAAAGGGCATAAACAGGATCACCAAAATCCGCTAATATTGACCTCATTACTGACTGAGGAATATACATCTAAAATTTCTTTAAATTGAGGTGTGATGTTTTTAGAGGGGGTAGGTATGGGATAATTTATCTACATATACATTTTATTTGAACTTAAAATTAAGAAAATCATAAATTTGACTATTTATTAGATTTAATCATGTAAAGTAATACTAACTAATACTGATAACAACTGATGCAAAATTCACAAATGTATTTCCTCTTGAAACTTGTGACCTCAATTTCTAAGCATTCATCAGTGACCTTATTTTCTCAAATGTTCACCAGCGACCCTTATTTCTAAACATATAGTAACATTAATTTCTTAAAATTCACAAGTGACATTTATTTATAAAATTTACAGGTGACCTTAATTTCTAAAAGTTTACAAGTGACCTTAATTTCTTTACATTCTACATTTGGCATAATTTCTAAATGTTAAACAGTTACACAATTTATAAATATTTTGGAGTTGACATTATTTCTAAACATTCATCAATTGGCATAACTTGTAACTATTCACCAGTGACCTTAAATTTGCAAGCATTCACTTGTGACCTTAAATTTGCAAGCATTCACTTGTGACCTTAAATTTGCAAGCATTCACTTGTGACCTTAAATTTGTAACCATTCATCAGTGACCTTAATTTCTAAACATTCTGAAGATACCTTAATTTCTAATCATTCACTAGCAACCTTATCTCCTAAGCATTATACAGTGACTTCAATTTCTAAACACTCTTTCAATTTGCTATAGATTCAAAACATTACATAGTTGGCATGCATGGTTTCTAAGCATTTGATTGGGTGTAGCCTGATCTAAACATTCCAGATTTGGTGTAATTTCAAAACATTCTAGGGCCCGGGTGGCTCAATGAGTTAGGTCGTTGGATCTAACTACTCATACAAGCCTATCACCAATACGGCGTGGGTTTGCGCCCAGCTTTGTAAATTACAAAAAAGGGTGCACTCGACTCGCAGCCGCAAGTGATAAAGTTTACCAGTTGCTTGCCCATGGTTGGTGGTTCTCTCCGGGTACTCCGGCTTCCTCCACCACTAAAACTGGTCGCCATGATATAGCTGAAATATTGTTGAAAGTGGCGTTAAACACCAAAAAATCAAAAAATCAAATCAACCAATGATTAGGGGCTGTTGTAGTCCAAAATTCAAAATTCAAATTCAAAACATTCTATTAAAGTACATACAGTACCATAGAGCACATGCACAACTTGCATGTATAATTTCAAACGTTTCATATTGATGTAGCTTATCTAAGCATTCCTGATTTGGTGCAATTTCAAAACATTCTATTAAAAGTACATGTACAATAATCATTATAAACTCTATATGTAGTTGGCAACCTATTTCTCAATATTTACTGTTGACATAATTTCTGATCGTTGTTATGGAAATTGTTTGATTTATATAAGAATTGTTATAATTGATGAGCCGTAATTATGAAGCAAAGACCTGTGTGCCCTATACCTATCAATTAATGAACAACAAAGGATCCATCGGGACGAAGTAGGAAACTAGATATGGTATCATTTACCATGTATTTGTAATGCTATTTTTCCAATACATATAGATTAGCTTTAGAAGGACATTGGTTCATAACATTTATGAAAGCGCAAAGATTGTGTTGCCAAGATTTATTATGACAACAGATTTGTGTCGTCTGCTGCTGTTGATCTTGGTCATAGTGTATGTTTTATTATTGGATAATCATTTACCATTTGATATGTCGGGATTAAAACAAATATATCACTACTTCTGTCTTTTGCAGAATATTTGTGAATGGAAATATTGAATACGAAATATCAGAAAAACAGAATTTTATTGAGTTATTTTGTGAATGGAAATATGGAAATATAAAAAAAAAACTCCAAAATTTCATTAAGTAATTTTGTAAATGGAAATATGGAAATATCTTAAAACAGAATTTTATTAGGTAATTTTGTGAATGGAAATATGGAAATATCTTAAAACAGAATTTGATCTATAAAGTAATTTTGTGAATGGATTTAAAGATGAAATGTTTTTGGATCTTTACCATGTGATTTGTAATTTCACTTTATCTGTAGGTACAGTATTTTTTTTTTAGTTTTGTGTTATAATAGAGTCTTTTACAATAATAGTGACCCTACCACAAATTAGATTGCAAAATGCCACAATGCTACACAGTTAAGTCTCCTTCTTATAAGGCCACCACTTTTGTAATGAAAAAGTGGCTTTAACAGAGATCCCCCTGTGGCCTCTCTTAAGGAAGTAAATTTAGTAGTAATTTACTTAAGGAAGTAAATTTAGTAGTAATTTACATAAGGAAGTAAATTTAGTAGTAATTTACTCTCAGTATATCTTAAATCTGACCTCATAAGAAGGGTGGTCTTTTAAGAGTGGAATACTGTAATACACCTTTTTTCAATAACTGTGATCCTGTTATGATAGATTGCAAAATATCACAATATTAAAACAAAAATTGTGACATTGTTATATACCTGTTGTCATTCTGTCTTGATTGCTGATAGTTCTATGATCAATATTTTATTGTTAACAAATTTGACTATAATATTATTATAGGATAGCAGTTTTTTGTAAATGGTCTATTTGGTCCTTAAGGTCTCCCAAGAAAAATATCTGGATCTTATTTTGCATGACTTATGTTATGTCATGGTCTTTTTTATGTTCAGTGAGCTCATGTTAAGAATTGTGGTGATTATTCATTTGTCGATATTTGTGGATTGATGACCATCACTGTTTAAACTTTCTCTTCATAATTATTGTTGGAACTATAGTGGACAGGTACAGTTTAACATGTCTTATCAAATCCATTTTTGAGTATTCAGGCATAAGATGGTCCCAATCACAGTAAAGGAAGGAACCATGTTAAAATCAATCAATTGTACCATCAGACCTTATTGATAATTTGTAAGTTTTCCTTTTGATCTTTGCACACAATAATATACAATTATTGCACTTCATTGAGTGTGATATGATGTGTTATGGGGCACTGAAAAGTAATATTGACCAATGCCGAAGGCCACGGTCAGTATTGCTTTTCAGTGCTCCATAACACATCATATTGCACAAAATGAAGTGCTGTAATTGTTTTATTACATTTAACAAACCAAGTGTATCTGGATAGATTTTTAGGGATTGCTTGTGTTTATTTTCAAATCCAAAAACCCATGAGCTGATCCATTTAATACCATAAATACTTGTACTAATTCAGGGTGTACAAATCTATATTACTAATTCAGTGTGTCCAAATTTATATTTGGATTCTGCTTGCGTTTGTAAAACTTCAGTGCCACTTTCTATTTGTGTTTGTGTGACGTCAATGCAACTGACGTAGAATACGATTGGCTAGTATTTTAAAATTTTGCTGGAATTTCGCCCACCACTAAATTGATCGTTCAATATGTAATCCTGCCATGCAATATGACAATTAATCTCAACAAACGAATTGAATGGTTTTATAATACTGTATAAAACCATAAATGTAATAATTAAGAAATAATCCATGGCAGCCATTGTGTTATATTCATTTAACCATGGGTTGGGCCTTTATAATCGTTAATTTAACCCCGAGCGATTTCGATTCTAATAGGACAAATACGGTAATTTACTTGCAAAACGCCGCCTATACACACAGCAGTGTATTTGGCTGTTCCGTTACCCTCCCGAACACAAAGATACGATTTCTGTCATTTGAGATTACTAAATGCTGTCATTGATGAACATCAATTCAAAAGAAAGGGAAAATACTACAAATCCCACTTCGACAAGGAGGCATACACGAAGCCAAAAAACGTCAGGATCTCTATGTTCTAAACTGGAAGTCTTCATATGACTTCATGTTGTTTACGTGCCAAAATTGTCAACAACATTTCGCGGAATTTCTACGGTAGATGTAGGTCAGTATAACGTACACCATTTCGCGGGAGGGTACACGGAATAGCCGAATTGACAACATTACCGCGTTTGCGCTAAAAGTGTTGTTGTTGAGTATTATATAAACTGACGATAACAAGACGTCATATTAGAATATCTATTATCAAGCATCAAGCGTGATATGAAAAAATTTTCTTTGATTTCTATAGAACATCATACTATCATCACTAACATCATATTGACAAATAAACATACTATCCTTGATATGGATATCTCATGGCATCTTACGCTTACATCTCACAATTTGCCTTCTATGCGATATTCCTCTGAGGAATCCATTCTTACAAGCCAAATCAACCCTAGGTCAATTCAATTAATGGTTTAAAAGTTTTTTTCCAAACCTTTAATTGAAGTTTTCATTATTTGACCTTTTTTATTTAGATTACTGTCTCTGAATTATGATAACAGGTCAAGGGTCAAGGTCACCCATAGCATTTGACCTTGAGGTCATTTTTAAGATAATTTAATATGATGTGTGTTGCTGAAAATCCTCAGCCAATATAATTAATGGTTTAAAATATGGCCATAAATGTCTTTAGTGGGTAGGCAGATCAGCAAAAATAATATGAAAACAATCTTTGGAATATCATTATAATTTTATTTGGGGATAATGGCAGTTTTGGAGGATCAATTAATGTAGGAAATCATTATTTTATATAAATAGCGTTATTCTTCCGTAAATGGCCGTTTTTGGGTTGAGAGGACCGAGTTGAGACGAGTTCACGTGCACTCATCTCTACTCGTTGTGACATCCAATCAGAACGCCTCTAACAAGAACGTCGCCATGGTAAAGAAATTTACTTATATTTTTATTTTCTTTAAGAATAAGTTACTCAAATACATTGTAATTAGATTACACAATTTCAAGTCAGATACAGATATTGCACATATAGAACCACTTTAAAAAAAAAAAAAAAAAAATGGTAAGTAACATCACATTGCTGTTAAAATGACGTCACCCTGATGAAAGGGTCATAACATCAGGAATAATACCGCACACGACATTACGGTTATACACGAAACGTCGCAGTCAAAAGGTTAATTAAAGCTTTTTTTTATCCTAAAGCAACAAAATATACTCTACAACCTACATATCTCAGTCACGTACTATGACGTAGTGCACAATAATACCTGATATGTAAATGAGGTATCGATCAATGACAGCCATACGTTAGGTGTGTGTATATGAAAACAAATGTTGTTTACGGAAGAAATAGGTACTTTTATGTGGTGATATGGAACATCGCCGGATCTTCCACTCGTGATAGAAATTTTTTATGTCTTTCCACTCGCTCCACTTATGAAAAGACATAAAATTTATATCACTCGTGGAAGATCCAGTGGTCTTCCATATCAACATATGAAAGAACCTATTAGTCTTTTACACTACAGCAGGAAACCATATTTAAACCATATTTTGCAAACCTTAAATAAAATCAAATTGTCTTCCAAGCTGTGCTTGTGCTTATTGATTGATCAAAATCAGTTAGAACTTGGGAAAAATGACATAATTGTTGAGAACTGTAATCGGCTTAAGTATTACACAAGCATTTAGTATAGAGAGACATGTTAATTCAATAACTGGTAATATATCTGTTCAATAATACCTCTATAAAAAAAATGAGATTTAAACATTTTATTCTGTGTTAACTTTGTGGATGAATAGTGCAAATTCTGTCGATGTGGTTTTGTTCTGACTAATGTTCTAAAATAGTATTAATGTCATTTTGTAATGTAAGGATGATTTGTTGATTTTTTAAATGTAATTTTGTAAATTAACTTTGTCCTATACTTTACTGCAGTTGGTGATCACATTTTTACCATTAAAATAGCAATTTTTAACATTTTTTTATATTTGCTTTTAATGCTCCCGCTAAAATTTGAAAAAGCATTTAGTGTTACTCTTGTCAGTTATTTTATTTATCTTTAAATCTGCCAGTTCCATTTTAGTCTCCATATGCTCTAACTTTAGCTTCCCAAATTCAATTATTTTGAAATTTTTGCATAATTTTGACCAAAATGCACAGTTCAAGTTCAAATTTGGTTACTATTTCAGAGTTATGCCTCTTTATTAAGCATGCAAAATGGCCACCATGGAAAGAAAATAATTGTTTCTAATTGTCTGAATACTAACAATATTTTCTTCAGAAACTACCAACAAATTGAATGAAGTTTTATAAGGAATCCAAGGCCATTCAAATAAGATTCCTCATAAAAATTATATTTGTTTGATGTCCAGTATCTGTTCCAAGGGAACAGTTGTATATGAATAGCTGAATATTAAGACAAATTTTAAAACAACTAGTGGTCTGAATGAACCACAGCTAAACATAGTTTAAGTACAGTCAAACCTTCCCATGAGGTCACCTCTATTAAGCAGTCACCTGTATTAAAAGGTCACATTTTCTTGTCCTGTCATAGAAAAGTTCATATGGATTGAACCTCTTTTAAGAGGTCACCTGTCTTAAAAGAACACTTTTGCTTTGTCGCAAATGTGACCTCTTAATACAGGCTTGACTGTATATCAAAAGTTTCTCCTTGGAAACTACAAACTTGTCAGATGTAAATAACAAATACCTGAATGATGATTGGATGGTCCTTTACCAAAGTTGATCAAGGGGCATCTGTGTCCATGGATGAACAAATTCTTCCTTATGTTTGTATTAGTTTGCTGTAGTTCAGTCCATAAAAAAACCTAAATATTTTACCATTCTTGCTGTCAGATATTTGAACTAAAAATAATTTCTCTATCTACAAAAATGTACCTACCAATTTCAAAAATTGTAATGTCAGATTACAGATAACAAATGTATTTTAAGGATGGCCTTAGCAGACAGATTAAAGGTAACAAATAATTTTAAGGAGGGCCTTAGCAGACAAATTATAGGTAACAAATATTTTAAGGACAGCCTTAGCAGACAGATTATAGGTAACAAATATATTTTTAAGGATTTCCTTAGCAGACAGATTATAGGTAACAAATATATTTTTAAGGATTTCCTTAGCAGAGTAGAATAAGTTATTTAACAGTAATTACAGCTGCTTGAACTTCAGCATTTGTTGTTACTTTGAGACATTCATTTAAAGTTGAACATTTAAATATCATTACTTGATAATCAAACATAATTTTATCTTTAAGCTGGAAATATTTGACATTTCTTTCATTTTCCTGTATAAATTTAAACTTCAAAATATTTAATAGATTTTGATATTAAACGGGAAATATTGAAAGTAAAGTATTGCATAGACAGGTGCTTGCTTTGCTAAGCAATGCTATATAATGAAAATGACCTATGATATGTAACCTTTCTATTCTATGAATTATCAAAGATACTGCAAATAAATATATTAAAAGTTATTTCAAACAGATTTATATGTTATGTAATAATGATACTGTTGTTAAAACAAAGATTAAATCATAGATCTTTTGTACCGGGTAATCAGTTAATAAGAAAGGATATCATATCTTTGATACTGTATTCATTTCATTTCAAATATGCAAAAAATGTTCATTTGATGGATCTTTATTATGTTTGTGTTTTGTTCCAATAGAAAATCCAGGATGGCCAGCAATGCAGGACATAATTTTAATAGTGTGGTTGTTTTTTGGGGGAGGGGAGGATGTAAAATTGTCATTTTCTTACACACTACTTGATTAAACCCAAACTATGCACTGGATGGTCATGTGCACATTTTGTCGTGTTTTGTTCCAATAGAAAATCCAAGATGGCCACCAATGTAGGACATAATTTGTATAGTGTTTTTTTTTTTTTTTTCTTTTTATTATTGTTGTTGGAAATTTAAAATGGTCTTTATCTTACAAACAATTTGATTAAACCCAAACTATACACTGAATGGTTATGCACATTTTGTGTATTTGAGGTGGGGGCAGATCAGAAATCTAAGATGGCCACTACAGTTAGGAGGTAGTTTTAGTATCTGACTTATGATGTTGATTATTAGCTGTATATACAGTCAAACCTTCCTTAAAGGGACACCTATATACTGTATAACAAATCACTGTCTATAAAAGGCAGTTTCATTTTTCTCATTAATGAACGGTGCATATAATTTTAACCTGTATATAAAGGGCAACTGCTCATAAAGGTCACATTTTCGGGTTCCCTTGAGTGGCCTTTACTTACAGGTTTGACAGTATAATAATGATCGTTGTTTTATTGCACTGTCCTCTTGAGCCTTCATTTGGTCAGTAAATATATTTGTCTATTCTATTTATTTATAAGATCCTATGGGAGAAATGTTTTACGATTCTTCTCTGAAACTAATGAAAGATTTAAAACCATATATGACGCGTCAATAAAAAAACTTATTTCTCTAGTATTAAAAGGCTTATTTTTATTACACGGCGGATTGTTATGTATATGTCTGTAAAAAAAAACTAAGAATGGATGGACACATTCCCACTTTTGTTACACGACTGATGGTAATATAAAGACTACGAGTGGACGGACAAATTCTTGTGTTACACGAACTATTGTAATATATATTCCTCTGTAAAAGACTAAGAGTGGACGGGCACATTCCCATGTTTATTTCATGACTGATGGTAATATAAAGACTACGAGTGGACGGACAAATTCCTGTGTTACACGAACGATTGTAATATATATATACCTCTGTAAAAGACTATGAGTGGACGGGCACATTCCCATGTTTATTTCATGACTGATTGTAGCATATACTTCTGTAAAAGACTATGAGTGGACGGGCACATTCCCATGTTTATTTCACGACTGATTGTAACATATACATCTGTAAAAGACTGAAAGTTGACGCGGAGGTACGTTGTCCTTTAGAAGTAATTACTTTATATACTTGCTGTAGAATCTAATCTTATGTTTATTTTGTCATATATGAAACAAAAGTACGGATAGATCGAATAAAATCCAATCTATTATGCCTGATCTGAAACGTGACAATGGGAACTGACCATTAGATACAAAATTAATATTGTAAAACGGTCACTTAGTTAGTGGTTGACATTTATAGAATAGGATAATTTCATCCTGGTTTTAGATTAAATATTGTTCTTATTTTCTTCCAGCGTAGATTCATCGGTAAATCTTACACTGACCAATACTTACATATTAAAGTATTATTTTGGAGTCTATCATTATGATGTACTGTATGTATCGATTTTATTTTTTATTGGATCATCTGCAGTTAATACAAGTTTCATCAGTATTTCAGTATCTATCATACTGTAAGCCATAATATTGTCCTGTAAAAATGTGTCCGATTGTATCTTTTTCAAATGAAAAATCCCCAACAGACCAAAAGAACTCACCTCTGCGCTTTATTCCGTCCTCAGACTTTATCATAGAAAACAATTGTAACAGAGGACAATATTTCATGGCAGACACTATTTAATCCTACAATAGCACTTAGGGTAAAAAAATAAAATACCAGCATTTCTACTGAGATTCTTGTAAAACCAAATAGAGTAGGTCAAAAGACAAACAAAATCTTTTTTTAATTTAATTTTTACCTTGGTTGTACAGGAAGAGAATCTGACCTGAACAGTGTTTGTCCAAAATGACAATGAAAGCTTAAGAGTAGGCATTAATAATTAGGGCCAGTAATGTTAACAGATACACAAGTATTTTCTTGGCCTTAGATATAATGTTATATAAAAGGAAACAAGATAAAGTCTATAAATAAAACGGACCACCCTGATATAAGGCCATCCTAATATAAATACTTGTTTCCTGTAACTCCAAATGGTTTTTTAATAGGTATATAGACTAATTATTTTTTTTTCTTCTTTTAAAAGGGGCCCGGTGGCTCAATGAGTTAGGTCATTGAATCTAACAGCTCATACAAGCCTATCACCAATACAACGTGGGTTCGCGCCCAGCTTTGTAAATTACAAAAAAGATGCACTTGACTCGCAGCCGCAAGTGATAAAGTTTACCTGTTGCTTGTCCAGGGTTGGTGGTTCTCTCCGCATACTCTGGCTTCCTCCACCACTAAAACTGTCGCCATGAAATAGTTGAAATATTGCTGAAAGTGGCATTAAACACCAAATTTCAAATTCTTCTTTTAAAATATCATCCATATGCTTACATGTTAGATAGTTAAAAACAAATCATTGTTATACCTAATAAACATTTTGGGTAGGGGTAGTTTTTATGGTTTATTGTGGTTGTGTAGCAATCAAATTTTTTTTATATGAATGGCCTAACAGAACATTTATTGGACATAGGATTAATCTACCCATAATCCTAATCTTTTCCCATTATTATTTAATTGATTTATTAATTGTGCGAATGTACTTTAATTATTCTTAAAGATAATAAATTGTTTCTTTTATAAGTGAGATATTTTCATTACTAAATGGAAAAATATATATATAGGTCCAGGGATTCATGAAGTATGATTTATGTGCAAGGAATGTCCATGTTATTATTGGGACCTATATAGAAATAATCTTATAGAATTATTTAGACTGTGCTTGAATTTTAGGGAGAAAATTACTTTTGATTTGTATTTGAGAACTTTTTTTTTTTCTTCATTAAAAAGTTGTTTCTGACCCTAGCTATAGGGAATCCCAGGGGGTAGGGAAAAAAAACATAGTTTCTAGATGCAAAGTACAATGTCTCCAAAATTGGTGGGGAGTCCACTGGCTTTGCTCAGGAATCAAATGAATAACTATACATTAAGATTTGAATGAGAGAATGGGAATTAGGTATAATGTAAATTGATTCACATTCAGCAATATTTCGGCTATATCATGGCGACCAGTTTAAGTGGTGGTAGAAGCTGGAGTACCCAGAGAGAACCACCGACAATGGGCAAGCAACTGGTAAACTTTATCACTTGCGGCTGCGAGTCGAGTGCACCCTTTTTTTGTAATTTATAAAGCCAGGAGCGAATCCACGCCGTATTGGTTGATAGGCTTGTATGAGTTGTTAGGTAATCCAACTACCTAACTCATTGAGCCACTCTGGCCCTCCACATGTGATGGAATTATTATATGGTTAGGAATGTAGGTTTTCACAATGGTCTCTAAAAAGTGTTGTTTTTTTGGTTTCCATGCTCTAACTTTAGTTTCCCTTTGAAAAATGTTTTGCGATTGTTGTACAATGTTTTTAACCCACGTTACACAGACTCACTTTGAATTTGATTATTATTCTTTTTATGGTCCGAGAGTTATGTCCCTGTTTACTTTAGCTGGAAGCGGGGACATCAATGTCCTATGGACACATTTTGCATCCATTTTTTTTACCACACTTGCATAGAGATCTTCCCGAAGATCAATTACCAATTTTAAGTGGTCAGATAGATTTACAGAAATTATTGTAAAACTTCAATTATGGTCGACTACATCTATTTAGGATCTGTATTAACCTTCAATTATTGCGCAAGATTTATAATGATTTATCGCCCCATTAATTTTTCGAGCAGACATATTTTCTAATTTCAATTTCATGAATTTCCTATTCAAACATCTAAAAAAAATCTAATCAGGAAATGCAGCTATTAAATAATTATAAAAAATGAGTAAATTGTAGACATTTATCCAATGTTATAAATTGGCGGTGTTTAAACAAATGAAACAAATCGGGGGAAAATCCAATACGAAAGTATTTAGTAACAAGTAAAATAGCTTGTAAAATAAACTGCATCTTATTTAAAGAGGGAGATTAGAAATTTGCTGGTTGAAGAAATTACTTTTTGTGGAGTTGCAATAGATTTTTAAAGAAATTGGTTTTATTTCACTTCAGTAAATTTCATCAACACTAATTGTATACTGGTATCATCCGGAGGGTTCTTTAGTGAACGGAATTCAGCATAGTAGAGCTATACTTTCCAAATGATCCTAAAATAGTTCTCACGGTGACGAATAGTGAGTAATCAGAGCGTGGCCAGCCATGGGTTACTGACGATAGCGTTCCCTTGACCTGACCAAAATTAAATGCTGCTGTAATCTTGATAGTTTAATCATGAAAAGAATGTTTAAACAGTGATGGTAAATAATTCCACCAATATCAACAAAAAGAACAATCACCTCTCACCTTAATTAACTCACTGAACACAAAAAAGAAGGGACAATGACGTATGACACTGGTGCAAAAATCTGGTTCAGTTTAAGTCTACATGGACTGCGAAAACTAAAAAATTGCTCAATTCTTGATAATTTGTGTTCCCTTGACCTGGTCAAAATTAGAAGTTGCTATAGTCATGATATATTCAAATATGTCTTGTATGACCTTCCAAGGGGAGGGGTCCGGTTGACTCAATGAGTTAGGTTGTTGGATCTAATAACTCATACAAGCCTATCACCAATACGGCGTGAGTTCTCGCCCGGCTTTGTAAATTACAAAAAAAGGTGCACTCGACTCGCAGCCGCATGTGATAAAGTTTACCAGTTGCTTGCCCATGGTCGGTGGTTCTCTCCGGGTACTCCGGCTTTCTCCACCACTAAAACTGGTCGCCATGATATAGCTGAAATGTTGTTGAAACTGGCATTAAAACACCAAAAATCAATCAATCAACCGTCCAAGGAAACATTGAAGTAGGGTCACATACAAATGTATAAGACAGGTGACTGCTTAATACAAGGTTAATTAATATGAAATGCACTGTGAAGTTAAATTAAAATTAATTTCACACAATACATGTTACATGCATATCGCTTAATGGAGATGGTCATTTCAGCAGATTTGACAGTAGCTTATGTTCAATTGGCTTGGTCAAAAGTAGAAGCTGCTACATTCATGATAATTAAAGTTCACTTGACCCGGCTAAAATTAAAAGTACAGTTTAAATTCATTTTGTTTGACCAAAGAGCAACATAACCTTGTGGTGGCTTGCCACTCCTGTGTATCATTTTATTACTCTTTTCTGATGTGATAATGTACAGCCAACACTTTGTTGACATTTTCTGGACACTTGAGTGTATTGAACTTGAACTGCCCCATGAATGGGTGATGGTATTTTAAGTCCTTGTTGAGTCAAACTAAATATTTGTAAAATATTCGTTTTATTCATTTTAACATAGTTATAGTCAAAAGGGAGCAGTCATTTTACTTTAATATCATGAGTATTTTAGTTATCATAGATAATTTGAGCTAAATACCAATTAACGAAACAGATTTTTATTTCATCAACCTTTTCAAAAGAATTTACATGTACTGATCAGAGTTAGCGATAACGAGCTTTGGCTAGATTCAATACAAATGATATTGGTTGCGGTGAAGAGAAAACGGAAAATAAATTGTCCTATTAATGTTACTAGTTTTTTTCTCAGTAAATTAATTGATACTAGGCCACAGAAAACTACAGTCTGTTTGCACTTGAAATTCTACTACAGTGTATTATATTGTTTTAAATCTGTTCTCATCAGAAAATAAATTTGATTTACTGTCCATCAACAAGAAGCTTGCCCCTTTAATATTTGCTTCAGTTCAATCAGATTGTGAAACTGATGACACAATAGGTCCATTTAAATTGTCCTATTGTTATAGAAAGAGCTAGTCTATAGGTGACCAATCAACCATTGCAGAGTCACCTGTTGGACATTTAAATCTCTCATCTTGGTTTACCTGGTTTGCAAGGCTGTTATTGTATCAACAGACTCAAAAAGTTTCTTTTCAAATACCCAATGCAATTGCAGCTGAGATAGAATATGGTTCTCCACACAGGAATCACAGTATTTTATGAACAATATAGATCCAGTAATTCCCAATTAAAAAAAATATAAGTCTGTTGGCCACTGGTCCCCCGACAACAAAGTTATATCGTAGGTTTAAGTTTTGAAATGAAGTTTTAAATTGGGAGTATCTCTGGTTAGATTTATGAAATTAAATTTTTTTATTATACCCCCAACTCAGCGGGAGATATATAGTGTTCATGATGTCTGTCCGTCCGTCTGTCTTTCCGTAGCTGAAGTCATTGATCAGA
>MJUT01008752.1:157859-172427 GCA_002080005.1 Gigantidas platifrons | reverse complement strand
GGGGATTACAATTTGTGTGGTATTAGATTAGATCAAAATAGTGCCAATGTTATATTTTATCAGTTGGTTGCTAATTTGCAGAGTATGTTCACATCCTAGGAGGTTTCCATAGCTTTTTCAATCACCATTACTAACCAATAAATAAGGCAAAGTAACTGATTTTAAAACTAAGCTCATTACATTCTTGTTAATTCTTAATTAGAAAAAAAATGTTCCGCAAAAGTGACCAATGGTCTCAAAATCCTGGCTAAATCCCTGAATAATGATGAAAGTCAACAGCAAAGAGAACATTCAACATCAGAAGACTCCGATATCGATGAAAGTTCCCAAGCTCAGGACGGACTGATAAACACCGACTGGAGAGGTTTTGTTTATTTGTTGACAATAATCGAAAAGAAAACACGCGATTGAACGAAAAACTTAAATAATATAAGTCAACAGGTTGTTCTGACGATGATATCGTACCCCGTACCCTCCCCCCAAAACAAAATTTACGAAAGTTTTATAGATGAAAGGTGACTGTCCTACGTAGTGCCTCATATTTTTAGGATTCTACTTCTACATCTAGTAGACCAAGAAATGTTTTTCAAGTGATTTATTTTATTTTAATCATTTTTTAATACTGCTCTCATTTCTTTTACAATTCCCTTATAGTGGAAAAGATTAATTTATTTGTTACGATTTATTTAAAATGTCTCAAATTGAGTCAACTTAGCTGTAATTATAAAGGCGACAGGTGTGATGTTTTTCAAACAATTATCTCATATTTTAGCCTTAGGCAGTAATCAAACAAGTGACATGTTTATTGATCACTGCTTTAATTTTCTAATTAGGGGCACAATCATACATATTTGGTTACACTTTTTAATTTTTGTCTTTTACAGAGAAAAAAAAATAAATAAATGACATTGAACTTACAAATACTTCTCAATTAATTCCATTCAGGACACCATTTGAAACTTCTTGTTATTTCACCCACGTGGATGTTTGTTTTGGTTTGCTAATCACGGCTTTGTTATGGAAATTTCGTATCGATATCAATCAACTGATTTAGAAATGGATGACTGGCGCATGTGACGTCACGAGTGGTTCAACCTCCTTATCGCACTCAAAATCTGCATAATTTCTAGGTCAGCAGAAAGGGCGATAAAAGGGGTGTTTATCCCTTTGTACGTATCGTTAATCACATGAAAGTGAAAAAGAAATTATTTTTACAGCATTTTGGAAGTATTTCACTAAGTTTTGTGAAAAATTTAAAAATCGTGTCATTTGTCCTTTAACACTGCTCTACTGTTTTTCCTATTCACCTTGTCCATGTTCGGCTAAGTGCACATGTACTTAACTTTTGTCCTTATTTTCACCATTTTATCTTAATTTGCCGAGGGTGGATTTTTTATATGTTTTTGTATGAAAACAGAGTTATATCAAAATAAATTAGGGATATTTTTATTTTCTCCTCCAAGTGAGATATTTCCTGTTATATATGTACAATTTTTGCATAAAAGGCCATTTACTGATTTATGGGTATATTAATGTGTGGCCTGTAAAAAATCCATGCGACCAAATATTGAGTATATTATGTTAATTGATACAGTGAAAGTTGATTAATCCTGGATACTATATGAGACAGACACATTTTATGCTATACAAGATATATTGGAGGTTGAAATATTGTAAAAATCATTGTTTTTGGCTTCATTTATATTGAAATACTGGAAAAATCAAAAACCGCAATAATTCAGTCAAATAATAAAATTTGAAAAAAATATTCTGTGTGTTAATTGTACTTGGCCAAAGGTATTTCATGGACAAGATTTCATAAGGTTTTGAAAATATCACTATGTTACGAGTTTGCATGGTTTTCTGTGAGACAGACACTTAAGTACATTAAAAAAAGGTATGGTTGATTTGATTAATTTCTGTTTCTTTAAAAGAAATCAGATTTCTTGATAACAATAAGATCTTGTGATAACAGTAGATAACGGTATATACCTTTACATTAGTGTATTGTGATATGTAGGTCATTAAATACAATTAGATTGAAAAGGAATATCACATTTCAAAATAACATGTTAAGACAGTACCGCTATCTTGATCTACCTTGTGTTTCTTACTAGACAATTTGATCCTCACCATGAATAAGCTGAAAGTGGCGTAATTCGGCCATGTCATTGAACTTCAGAGATTTTTTTATATATTGATTGATTGATTGATTGATTGATTGGTGCTTGACGCCAACTTTAGCAATATTTCAGCTATATCTTGGCTTTTTTTAATATATGGATATGGTTGTCTGAAAAGGTGAGCGAATGAGTTATTGTTGTTTCGCGCCAACTCAGCAATTTTTCAGCTATATCATGGCGAGAACAAATTAATTTCAATTAGATGATGAAGTCCGCTTTGTACTAGACCAAGACGCTTAGTTGGATTTTTAAGAGTGCTAGCTGACTGAAAAAAAACAACAGTCCGCGGATAGACATGTCGCCCCTCTCGGACACATTATCCTGATTCCGAGCCAACCAGTCTTTGCTGTTTCTCCTTAATGCTGCGTGCTTAGCGGAGAAGCAACAAATACAAATTTTATAGTCTTTGATTTGACCCAACCGGGTCTCGAACCCACGATCTAACGCAATCGAAGCGTGCACACTAACCGTTACACCGCCGATGTAGTTTTTGTTTGAAAAAAGAACCAGGCCCCGGCGCTACAAAACTTGAGAATTTACTTAAATCTGAGAATATTCTCAAATAAGGAAATACTCAAATTTGATTGGCTGGGTTCCTTATTTGAGAATATGCCCAGACTTAAGTAAATTCTCAAGTTTTGTGGCGCCGGGGCCTGTATAAACCATAAATATATAAACTGAAAGTTTAAAAAAGGGGACAGTAATTCCGTGCCACGAGCGCCTGTGGTTTGTGTCACAAGGTACACACAGTATTGTATATCAGTACTAAGGCATTATCATCCTATTCTAAAACAATTAGTTTAACAGATTTTACAATAAATATCAACAATCTTTAAAAAAAAATATCAATATCATATAATTAGGCCCATAGACAGAGATTATTATCTAGATTGAATATCACTTTTAAATACCGCGAACGAGTTTGACCTTCCAATATGATTTAGTATTTTTAAATGTAGTCTCACCACATGATACATCTAAAAAATAAAGTTAGCAAGAAAGAATGTGGAAGACAGTCAATTAACACGATAAACTACCCAACATTTGTTTATTTCAATTTTGGATATATACTAAGTAACATCTAACGACATTCCATATAAGGTCAGGTCAAGATTCATCTTTTCAACTGACCAATTGCCGATGAACCTACACGTTTTTGAGGCATTGAAACCGTACACACGATGAGACCTGTTGGTCAATTTGTTATTTAAACTGTTTTCTGTTTTGCATGTGATTGGACGGTCAGCCATGAAGGAAAGGTCAGCTAACATGACCCCATACCTTGATGTCTGTAGATGTTAGTCTATCGCCAAAAATAAAAATTAAAAAGTATGAAAAAGATACAACAAACATCTAAATTTAGTTGATATAGGAACTTATGTAACAAACAGCCCCCCCCCCAAAAAAAAGTTACGCCAGTATTGTTGTCCTTATATACAAGTGAACACAAAAATGAAATTGGGGGGACGGGGCCGTCGTGGTTGTGATCATGTGGTAGTTGAAATTACACAACTACCTATGTAATAAGTCCTTATCCCCACTAACGTTATGTGTTTGAATCTCGCTCATCGTGATGTGTACTTGATACAACATTATGTGAAATATGTGTAGGTCGGTGATTTTTTCTGGGTACTCCGGTTTCCTCCACCAATAAAACCGACCGTAACGATATAACTGAAATATTGTTGAAAGTGGCGTTAAACGCCATAACATTAACCCTAACCCAAAAAGAAAATGCACCTAAACGTATAGTATTTCTTGAGAGCATCCATCTTACATGGTTAGATATTATCTTATATTTCTAAGGAGTAGAATTTATCAAATGTTTTGCATTTGTTTGGCATTTGTATATTAAAATGCATTATTATGATTTATGAAATAAAATAACGTTTATACTCAAAAGAAATTAAAACGGTCAACAAATCAAGTCAGAACCACACTTTTATAAAGTCTATTTTTAAAGGATACCTCCCAAGGATTAGCATTTTTACTTATTTTTACATATTACTAAAAATAAATCTTTGTTGTCATGTTATTTATCGTTACGAAAACAGATATTTTTTGTGAGTGAGTGAGTGAGTGAGTGTTGCTTAATGGTTGGTGTCAATGAGATGATGATGAGGCCCGCCTTGTACTAGACCATCAGGCTTAGCTGGATTTTTGTAGTGCTAGTTCACTAATCAACAGTCCGCGGATAGACATGTCGCCCCACTCGGCACATTATCCTGATTCCGTGGCAACCAGCCTTTGCTCTTAATCCTTAAAGATGTGTGCTTAGCGGAGAAGCAACAAATACCAATTTGTATGGTCTTATAACACTAAAAAGATACAACTAAGCGTGTGAAGTACAAAGCGAACATCATCATCATCATTTCATCGAATGCAACTTGTTCTAGTCGTGATATAGCTGAAAAATTGATTGTTTGGCGTTAAACAACAATCGTTCACTATTTTTCTTGCAAGCTGTACGAAGCGCAATTTCAGCATTAAAACAGTTTTGATACAACGCCCGACGCTGTTTAAGGTAGAGAAGGACACTATGGGCACACAAAAAACTAGTCGATGAATTTTTTTGAATTTCATATATATTGTTCTTTGGGATGCACCTAACAAAATATCAAAATTTGAGAATAGCTTTCCAGGCTTATTTTGAAAATATTCCCTGAAAGAGTTACCCACTTCTTGAAGTCCAAAAAAAATGTCATTTTTTCACTCCTCCGTGTCATTAAGGTACCCAAAAAACATTGCATATAATTTTTTTTAATTATCTGAGTATAATATGATAAATGAATATTTTGGAATATCTAAGACATAAATTTTTATAATTTTTTCATTTTTTTTTTCAAAATGGCTACCCTTTTTTTTGGGACAATATAGCCTGTAACTGGCTTTGGTAATATAGCCTGTAACTGGCTTTGGTGAAATCCAACAAAATTTGATTTTAAAGTGGAATAGAAAAAAATTGTGTCCATAAATAAAAAAAAAAAAGATATATCACTTTACTTATATCCATGCTACATATCATAATAAAATAAAGATATGTTTCCAGGCAAAAAAAAAGTTAGGGGTTTAGAAAGACACCCTGACTTTTTTGTCAATTTTTTTTAACAAGACATTGAAGAAATGAAAATAAAACAGGCAAAGATAATGTTTGTAAGGGAAAGCTTTCCTTTCTAGGTGATATAGTTAGCAAATTAAGCTGTCTACAATTCTTCCAGGGCAGGAACATGGCAAAAACAAAAACATGCAAAACTCATCATATACTAATATCATTTGAGACATGATTACCTCCCTTGACGAAATGTTTTATATAGCATTTTACACATATAATGTATTATTGATAAGGAAATTACTGTATTAAATTTGTATTTCAGTTTAATTTGAGAGCTTGTACAAATCATATGTAGAAAATTCAAAAAGTAAAATACCTCGTAAGAAATACTGCAAACATAATTAATAATTATTACCATATTTGTATTCAATATTCTTAAAAGTTACGTGACTAGTGTCAGTCTCTACCTTAAATGAAGTTGTGTATCTGCTGGTAATTTCTTCGTTCCTTAATTACAACGGACGTCTTAGTTGGAGGTGTTGTACGTGGTGTACTCTGCATCAGAGGTTTTAGGTCCGATTTTGCTATACCCGCGAAATGTTTCGATCGCTTAGCAGGACGGAAAAATCGAAGCTATATATAATAATGGATATATAGAATCTAGCACCGGCACGAGCCGAGTCAGCGAACGACTGAAATCTTACCCGAGGGTGTCGGAGAGTTCCCTGTCTTGCACTTTTTGCCGTTGTTTGATTTTATTTCTCACTTTTATCAGCTGTTACCTAATTGTTTTGTTTACATTCCCGATCGAGCGTTTTCCCGCAAATTTTGTTTACATTCCCGATCGAGCGTTTTCCCGCAAATTTTGTTTCCATTGCTGAAGTAAATATTCAATTTATTCATATGCATCCGTGTCTTGGCAGTATTTTAAATGTATTTTATAATAAAATACAATGTATTTAATAAATATATGATAAATGTAAATAAAACAGCGATAAATACAAATGTACCTGTAAAAAATATTTGAACATGGTCAAAGGGAGGTAACGTTAGTTACTAACAAGGGAGAGCACTCTATTATTTACTCAAAGTAAACAAACGTTGACTGGAAGAGAGTCATACACCGTGAAACATGAAAGGTGCACGATAGTTAAATTGTTAGCTAGCAGAATAGTATACATACAATAATTTAAAAATACTCATGTAATAGAATCGTGGTTTTATTGGTGAAGCATGGAGAACTGGGGGGCAGTTGACATAAACTGTACAGCATGCATTTGCCGGTAAAACGCACGTGACTTTTTTTGTCTTGCACTAGTGCAAGATATATAGGGTCTAACACCGGGAGAGGTGCAAGATAGTAAAATCTGTGACACCCGAGGGTAAGATTTAAATCGTATCGTACGAGGCTTGTCCGAGTCTGATACGATTTAAATCTTACCCGAGGGTGTCACAGATTTTACCATCTTGCACCTTTTACGGTGTTTGACCACAGGCACTTGTCTAAAAAAAAAATACCCCCTATTCCTTTACATATTAACACAAGGTTCTTATGTTTACAGAAAAATAATTTCGACCGGCTCATCAATTTCGCGATTTTTTCGATCGGTCTACAACGCTTCGGTTTTGGGACATGCATAGCCTTTATCTACATTGATTTATCTACAAAAGCATGTATAACACACCTATCTCAGCTGTCTATCAACAACGTCACAGCCCATTTGAAAGACGTCAGACCTACCATCATCTTAATCTCACGACGAAATGGAAACAACTACAAATGTAGGTCGCACGATCGCACTGAATGAATAAATGAAATAAACGTTGTCAGATTTTTTTTATGAATTCTCTAAAAACAAACGATTATTCTTAATATAATTGTGCAAAAATATTGTTGATATTATGTCTAGTTATGTTGTTACATGGGTTTGCAAATTCATTTTATAGAAACAACAAAAATCCAATATTTTCGAGTTTCTCTAGGCTTTTCATGAGATCCAATGAAAAGGACCAGAAACATGTAAGCGGGAAAATTCATACATTTCCATTTCATTGTGAGATTAAGATGATGGTAGGTCTGACGTCTTTCAAATGGGCTGTGACGTTGTTGATAGACAGCTGAGGTAGGTGTGTTATACATGCTTTTGTAGATAAAGGCTATGCATGTCCCAAAACCGAAGCTTTGTAGACCGATCGAAAAAATCGTGAAATTGAACAGCCGGTCGAAATTATTTTTTTGTAAACATAAGAACCTTGTGTTATGTAAAGGAATAGGGGGTATTTTTTTTTTAGACAGGTGCCTGTGTGTTTGACTCTTTTTCTCACCCCTTTCTACCGTGTCAATGTTTGTTTACTGTTTGTGTAGTTTGGCGCATTAATTTGCGAACCGTATCACAGGACCAAAATGCCACGTAATAAAATAAAACAAGATTTTCATTTTACAGCTTTAAAGAGGTTCAAAATAATAAAGTTTAACAAACTTGTAATAGATTCTACAATAACAAAATCTTACACCTTTTACGATGTTTTCCCCTTTTTCTCATCTTTTTCTATCGTGTCAATATTTGTTTACGTTGAGAAAATATAGAGTGCTCTCCCTTGTTCGGTAACTAACGTATCTAACGTAAATAAAAAAAAATTACCTCCTTTTTCACCAACGTCAAACAACTTTTTTACAGGCATTTATCGCGGTTGTAGTAGCATTATATAATAAATTTATAAAATACATTGTATTTTATTGTGAAATACATTTAAAATACTGCCAAGACACTATAAGTCGACAATTTAATTCAACAATGGAAAACAATTTTGCGGGGGAAACGGCGTGTAGCTTGTCTTACCCTGGAGCCGGGGTAAGATAGAAAAATCTTTTTCACCTAAATTAATGGACTACTTTATCCAAGGGGTGAGAAAAGACATTCTCATTTTTGAGACAGACCAGTTCCTATTTTTAGCGATGTGAGATTGTCTTTTCTCACTTTTGAGATAGAGCAGTTCCTGTTTTTGCCGGTGTGAGATTTCATTTTCTCACTTTTGAGACAGACCCGTTCCTATTTTTAGCGATGCGAGATTGTCTTATCTTGCACTAGTGCAAGACAAAAAAATCACGTGCGTTTTACCGGCAAATACATGATGTACAGTTTATGTCAACTGCCCCCAGTTCTCCATGCTTCACCAATAAAACCACGATTCTATTACATAAGTATTTTTAAATTAATGTATGTATACTATTCTGCTAGCTAATAATTTAACTATCGTGCACCTTTCATGTTTCACGGTGTATGACTTTCAAGTCAATGTTTGTTTACTTTGAGTAAATAATAGAGTGCTCTCCCTTGTTAGTAACTAACGTACCTCCCTTTGACCAAATTCAAATATTTTTTCACAGCCACAGGTGTAGTGTTGAGTTACATTTATCATATATTTATTAAATACATTGTATTTTATTATGAAATACAGAAAGAAAAACTGCCGAGATGGATAACCCTTTGAGACCAATATCAATCACTGGGCAAATGTAAGGTATAGCTGATTTTCTTGGACAACCATCCGAAATTTAAGAAACGTAAAGTAGTTTGTCATTGAAAACATTCTGATACCTGTATGAAACACTGGAGAGATGGACATTAGCTGATTTTCAAGGATAATCTTTTGATACCTATATTATCCAATGAAAAAATAAGAGGTAACTTAATATCTTCATGGAAAACATTATACTTATAGCATGCGATGGAGAGGATTAAGGAATCTCAATTTCATGGATAAAATTCAGATACATATTATACATTACAATCAATCAATCAATCATCTTTATTCTCATAAACCATATACAACGGTACAGAGAAGACATAAATATACAGTATATACAACAAAGACATGGGTGTGAGACAGCCTAGAGAACAAAATATTTATTTATATTTCGTATAAATTTACATAATTTTTCTAAATTTTGTTTTTGATAAGCAGTCATGATATGTTTAAATTTAAGAATATTTGGTCTTTCTCGTAGATTTGTAACGATGAACCTATTTCTAAAGTTTGAAAAATGTTCACACTCCATTATGTAATGGTATTCATCTACAATAGTTATATTGTCACATTTTGTACATATTCTATTGACACGGTCAATATTGTTCCACAAAACTGGCATAGACGCAAGACCGTTTGTATTTTAATGCAAACAATCGATCACGATATTCTAATTCAGCGACTGGTATATTCGTTTGGGATAACTGAATCCGCACTCTTGTGGTTTAAATCGTACTTAACAGGACGGACTCAACGTGTAGCCGTAGGTTCTACTATTTCGAATACTTTACATCTCAAATTTGGTGTTCCACAAGGATCTGTTTTGGGACCTAGGTTATATTGCATGTTCGCAAAGAGATTTGTAAGAGGCACAACATGCTGTATCATTGTTACGCTGACGATACGCAAGTGTATTTGGTTATTGAACCCTGTGATAATTGGAACAATGTATCAATTCGTCTACAGGTTTGTCTATCAGACATTAGTTCGTGGATGCGCGCGCACCAATCTATTAAAACTAAATCAAGACAAAACTGAGCTGATCATCTTTGCTCCAAAACATCGAATGCAGACTTTTACTCAGTGTGAACTTGTTTTTGCAATTGCGAAATCTTGCTATTATCAAATTAGAAACATTGACCGAATACGCTCATACATTTCGGACGACGCATGTAAAACTCTTGTGTGTTCGTTAGTAACGTCATGATTGGACTATGGGAACGCACTTGTATACGGAGTTAACAAAACTGTCATCGATAGACTTCAGAGAGTACAGAACACTGCGGCACGTATGATCACACGTCGCAGAAAACATGATCATATTACACCAACACTTGTTGCTCTCCATTGGCTGGCCATTCAGTATCGTTGCCAGTATAAAATTCTGCTTTACGTTATCAAATCGTTACATGGAACTGCTCCAGCCTATCTCAGTGAACTTACCGCCATTCATCGTCCATCTAGAACTCTCCGCTCTGAAAATTCAGCGAGGATAAATCCACCCCTGATTCGTACGAAGACGTATGGTGAAAGGAGATTTGACAAGAGTGCTGCTACTCTATGGAATAATCTACCACATGAAATTAGAGTTTTGGATTGCATAGATGCTTTTAAGTCGAAACTGAAAACATTTTTATTTAGGCAAGCTTTTATTGATTTTGTTTAAATTTTTACAGCATGTGACATTCCATTTCTTTGATTTTATTGACATTACTTTTCCATTGAAATTTTTTTATCATCTTATCATGTATTTTATATCATATTTTTATAGTTTCATATTTTTATTTTTCTAAATTTTTAACATTGCATAACTTTTGTATGTGCTTTTCTATTTGTTACTATTTTAATTCGTGTATTTATTTTTCTACTATGTATTTTTAAATCTTTTAAGGATGTAAAGCGCTTAGTGTAATTTTTATTAGATATGCGCTATATAAATATTGTATATAATATAATAATCGAAAATGTATTAAATTGTGAAGGATAAGAAAACATAGCATGTCCAGAAAGCCATCTTACAGTAAAGTTTGGTCAGTTTTACTGTTAATGTATTTTTGTTCTGAAGTTTGTTGTTAATTCATGATAGTATGTGTTTATAAGTAAGTGTATAGTTTAGATGGGATATTACTTACTACAGACTATAATTAACTTGTTCTTAAATATATATTCCATAATTCATTCACATCTATGATATTTTGTTTGTTCAATAGTTCTGTTAATGTGTTTTCTAAGTTTTTCTTAATGTATGTCTAATCTGCTTGGTTGTATTTTGTAGATTTTTCCGCGGTGTTTTTCTTACACTGTGTAACCAGATATCGGATTCTACTTGGACAATGGCATGGTCACTGAGGCCTATTGGTGGGATAGTACTGACTCGGTTGACACTTTGGGTTGATAATGAGAACAAGATTCGTTCTTTTCTGGTACGACTGTTCATTATTTGGTATAATATATGGTCGTATGAAATTTCAAACAAGGTATTATGTTTATCTTGATCAGGTTTGCCAGGTAATGTTACAGGGACAGACTAATCAATATTCCCGAAGTCAAACTAAGCTCTTAGCAAGATGCTAGACTTAGATTTTGTGTGTGTTAATTCCTAACTCTTTTAATAATGTTTCATTATCTGAGGGTTTGTGATAGGAACCAACAATTAGATTTGTTTAGCCGGATATATTTATTTGTTCCCATATTATTTCACATGCACAGTCATAGTTTAGTTCTTTTACTTAGAATACTGTAGAATTCTTTTGTAATGACAATTAGTATTCCCCCGCAACTTTCATTATTCTACTTTGTCGTCTATCATATCTATGCTATATATACTGAATAGGTGGGAAGTACCCGTATGATGATGTATTTCCATCAAGAAATTATTTTGTCTGGCTTTGCAGTCAATGGTATATGGTATATGGTCTTCTTGACATAAGTAGACCTCTATTGTTACGCCTAAATGTACGGAAGCTGGGAAGGACCATATTATTTTTCTAATTTGTTATATAAAAGAATACACAATTAGAAAATAAAATATTGGTATCGCCCTTCCCATCTTTCGTTGTGATAGTTTTCCATTATTAAAACAATGTTGGTTGTGAAATCTTCACAAACTTGTAAACAAAAAGCAAAAAGGATAGTTAAGAATTTATATTAAATAGGATTTTGACGAAAACTATTTGGTGGTTGCTAAAAATACTGACTACTTGAAATCAGCAACTTTCAATATAACCAGAACTACATCATTTTTATTTCAACTAGTAATAATTTATCGAAAATTTAGAAATGAATATTTTTAAGAAAAATGAAAATGGATTACATACTTATTTTTCTTGAGGGAACTTCTTTGATTTGTTTGTTCTCCCCCTGAGGGGAGTGGGCCGATCCTGGAGGTACTGCAATACCAGGCCAACCCGTGACGAGAGCGGAGCAAGCCCCTGACATCTCATCGAATGCCAAAAATCAGTTTAATATCGAAGTACCCACATGGGGCACGTATCAGATATTAAGCTGATAAGAACAGATACTACACTTTGATCTTAGCCAAAAGGCCGAGAAGCGATACCATTTACTTAAAACTTAGAAGACTTGTATGATTGATGTTATTTTAATACAGAAGGTGACATGTTGAATAAATATTATACATTTGTCTTGATTTTTGTCTAAACTATACATTAAATTAAAACCAATAGGAATTATTTTTTGAATTGTTTAGCAATAGAATATTTTGGTATATGTAAATAGATATGTGCTATACAGATTTTTAAACAATTAAGATAAATATAGGTTCGTCGTACAAAGAGCCGTTAAGAGTTATCGTTCTTTATTTAAATTGGTTAGTTATGATATTTTTGATTTGTGTTTGACCTATCGATCAATAACTACATTGGGATATTATGAAGCAGCCGGGGTGGGAGAAATGAGAAAAGGGGTGGAGAAAGAAGAAGTGGGGCGGGAGAATGACTTAAAATAAAACAAGCTACTTTCGCTGAATTTTCTTGTTTCTTGTCCAATTCGCCTGANGGGGGGGGGGGGGGGGGGGGTAGATATATTTAAATGTGGCAGTCGAAAAGAGAAATATCTCGGGAGTGTAACGATATAACTGGGTCAGCGAAATGATCACAAATAAGCATATAAAAGAACCGCCTAGCGCATCATCGGAATGCGCGACGTATCCCCCCGCACTTGCATAATACAAATACAAATACAAAAGATTTTATTGCTAATCACAGCGCCCAAGATGAGCAGAATAATCACAATAAATTTAGTTACAATGATTAGAATGATTTAATATTTCAGTCATTCTAATGAAATGTGGCCAAAGTAGTGTTTTTCGTGTCGCATATAGATGGGCGATTAAAAATTATCTAGAGTGTACCAGGTGGCGAAAATTGTATTTGCTCTTCAATGGGATGTTCAATTGACAATTAAAAAAAATTGGACTACCTTACGCCAGTTACGGCATTGTAAGGGCTGATTTTCAGGATGTTAATTTCAGTTGTGTACGGAAACGTCATGTCGCTTGCAAAGATGTCACTATTTAAAGATGCTTTATTTTAATTTGCCTTGTGATGAAGACGATAAACATTCAACAACTTTTTATGCACAAAGGTGTTAGGAATGTATTGCAAAATTATTTTTGTATGAGTATGACTACATGACATTTCATCCCATAACCAAATCGGACCTTAACCAAATCGGACCATTACCAAAACGGACTACACCAAATCGGACCATAACCAAAACGGACTACCAGGAAAAAATATGTATTGCAAGAATCTTTATTTATTTATTTTGTGTGTGTATTGTTTTTTTTTTATTTTTTTAAACTAGTCTTAATTATGATAATTACCAATTAGATTTTGGAATAAATCCAATTAGTACAGGTAATGAAGCCAAGTAATTATTGGTTTATGACACCTCCATCACTTTTCATGAAATTAAATGATTTGATTATCAGGTGGTTGTTTAATAATACATTAAATAATGCACTGATTGGATTAATGATCAGGCTGAGTAAAAAAAATTGAGACAGTCTACAGAAATTTTATTAATCAATAACAATATACAGTCCATGTAGCACAGCTATATAAAAAAACACAAAGCACATGACATTACATACAGTTACAAGAAGTAGATAGACAATGTATAATAGTCCTAGTGTGTAGCAATTAATTGAATCATTTGACTAAAAATGTGCTTGTAATATTTGGTTTTTTAGCTCACCGTCCGTCGTTAGCTTTTCACATTTAACTCTTCTTCTCTGAAACCACTGAACAGATTTCAACCAATCTTGCCATAAATGTTCATTGGATGGTCCTCTACCAGAGTTATGTTTTTGGTGTAGACCGGAAATTCAACATGGCTGCCAGGGCCAATAATGTGTTCTGATTGGTTGAAACCTTGAAAATCTTCTTGTCAGAAACCACTAAACCAATTGAATTGTGACTTTGCAGGAATGATCATTGGGTGGTCTAAACTTGTGAATCGTTTGCCGATCGGAGATTCAAGATGACCGCCATGACTCGTCTTAGTTTAACATTGGACCCTATGGGAATTTCACATTTTCATTTTTTTTTCTGAAACCACGCAACAGATTTGAACCAAACTTGGCAGAAATGTTCATTAGATGGTCATATACAAGATTTTTGTTTTTGGCGCTGATCCGAAATCCAACATGGCTGCCAGGGCTCATAATGTGTTCTGATTGGTCGAAATTTAAAAAATCTTCTTGTTAGAAGCCACTTAGCCTATTGAATTGTGACTTTACAGGAATGATCATTGGGTGATCCTGTACTAAACTTGTGAATC
>MJUT01008752.1:90539-152403 GCA_002080005.1 Gigantidas platifrons | reverse complement strand
GGTGAAGGAGAAGTTGAGATTTATTATTATATATAATAAAACGGCAAAAGCATACCTGAAATGCAAGCATTTCCAAAAAGTAGGTGATGTAAACAAAGCGTGTCGTCAGTGAAACGTGACCTGCATCCTCTGGCCGGCGACTGCGTAAACGGAGGTACGCAAAGCACAACAAGAAAATACCTCGGAACGAGGTATAACACAATGAGGTGAAGACAGTATATAACAACATTAGTGAAGTCCTTTCCCTTTTACAAAAAAAAAAAAAAAAATGATTTCACATAATGGCGATAATAATACAAATAAATTTTACAACATGATATATTTAGACGATAATAATAAAGCAAGTAAAAAGAAGAATAAGGTGAAATAATATGATTAACACAGTGGAATAAAGAAGATAAAGAAGAAGGGATTCAAAGAAACAAAAACAAACAAAAAACAACATTGACTGGAGTGAGTATGTTAGTACATTAGTTAAGGCGCTGGGTGCGTCTAATAATAGAACAAACATCAGAGAAGATTTCAATGTTTTGATTATAGTAGGAGTCAGATTTTCATCACCAGCTAATATCAATTCAATTGTAACTATGTAATCCTTTAATTTATCAAACAAGAGTGCCCTATTTTCATTATAAAAAGGACATTCAAAGAAAAAGTGTATACAATCTTCAAAACCATAACCACAGATACATGTACATGCAGGACTTGGCTTTCAATTGACAAGGTGCACATCTGCATTTAGCGAACTGCACATATTTCTAAGTCTACTATGAATACTATTTAGTTTTCTATCACCCCAACCGAAATAAAAAGGCACTTTCTAAAGTAATATTTTAATTTTTCTTTTTAATATGTTAATATAACCAGAATTTCTAATTTCCGGATTTAGATTGTTCCAATCCTGGGTAGTAGAAGGGAAGAAGGATTTTTTTTAGTATTAAGTCTATTATTTATAATTAAGATTCCCTCATTAAGATCTCGCATCCATATTATTGATTGCCTTAATTAAATAAATTAAATATTTTCAGTATTAAATTGATTTATTTTCTTGAAATGTTAATTCTATGTTTTATAGCACGAATTTTCTAATTCATAATTTAAAGAAATCCATTACAGGTATCTTTTCCGTACACGTATTCAAGTGTGCCTTAAAGTTCATGCTTAGCATGTTTCGTTTATCGCGCGAAGTTTTGATATAAAGTGTGTGGAAATAAATTATATGTATACACAACATTTTTAGAACGACACCAGTACACTTCAAATCCCACCCACCCATTTATCCCTTTTGTCTTATTTAGAACCTTTTTGCTGTGCTCAGATCTCTATTTTTCAGACTGCAATACTTTCGTCATAGCTATATGGATATATACAGCTATGGTGTGATCAGTATAGACACATAGACATTTCCATCATTTGATCCTGTTACGAATTTAGTGAAATTGGACGTTGGACGATGGGGGGGGACAATTGGCGGAATGTATCTGTTGATACTAAACTGCTTTGGAATCAATCCAGGAGAACTGAACGTTGTGCTACATTGATTGCTTATACTTCAATGTTTTTCGTCAACACGTTGTATGTTGGCCATTTAATAGTTGAATTGTGTATTTGTATATTAAAAGCTATGACAAAATATCAGCCAAAACAATTCAATTGTTTGTTGTCATTGACTATGCTACATGGCCAGATATTAGCATCATTTGAAGTCTGTCATATACACAAAGAGTGTAAGCATAAGTTGCAATTCACATCTTCAGGTTCTCGTGGCTACAATTCCAAGGTCTCGTTTAATCATAGTTGGTTCGCAATTCATATAAAAATAATTTAGAATAAACCTCAATGATAATTTAGTTCCTTCAGCAACATTCCTCTTTCCTTACTTATATCCCATGTTACATATCATTATCTGGGTCGGTAACTGATAAATACGACTTCACGACGGGTGCTATGTGTGGGAGAGATGATGCCAACACGTATGAATCTCATGACTCCTGTTATACGTGCACCTAATGAACAAATGTATACCCTTTATTAAACATATTTTTCATATTTTCAGTTCTAAAGAATTGCTATATTTTATTAGTTGAGATGAAGTAAAAAAGGTTAAGATATAATGTTATACCTCTTTGGCAAATGATTCTGTCAACTTAATATGATATATGAGGATACTTAAAAAAACATCAGTTTTTATGGAAAAACAGTACAAAGATTGTTCAACGAATTTCACAGATTTCTCACCTACATGTAAGCTACCATACACATTTGTATACACGCAGTTGATTTCTATAGATGCATACGAATACTAGATAATCGATGAATAAACGTTAGATAAAACCGAATGGGAAATCATGAATGGGCAATCCAGAGACACTGGTAACATTGGGTATACAAGACAGAGGACGAAGACAAACAAAACACAAGAACACAACACAACAATCCAGAGACACTGGTAACATTGGGTATACAAGACACAGAACGAAGACAAACAAAACACAAAAACACAACACAACAATCCAGAGACACTGGTAACATTGGGTATACAAGAGAGAGGACGAAGACAAACAAAACACAAGAACACAACTCAACACAGAAAACTTAGAAGATGGGCAACAAGGACCCCACCAAACACCTAAGGATACACAGTTCATGCCTCTTGTAAGTAACCCGCCATGTTACTCATGACACCACTATGCACCAACAATTACAATGACAAATGATACTCCATTAAGTGATTGTTGTTTAATGCAAATTTTGCAGCTATATCATGGCGAGAAATTATTGTTCAATGAGATGACGATGAGGTTCACTTTGTACTAGACCTATATGCTTTATTGGATTCTTATAGTGCTAGATCAGCGAAACAACAGTCCGCGGAGAGACATGTCGACTCACTCGGACACATTATCGTGATTCCGAGTTTTCCAAATCTGTTCCATTTATTCTTATTTGTTGAGAACCTTGACTTCCTGGCCCTGTAATGTGCATTACTTTGGTCTTTTTGGCATTTAGTTTTAAACCTGCATTGTTGCCGGCAACATCAACTCGATGTAAACCTTTTTCTCGTGCTCGTGATGTTGTCTGCTAGAAGCGCTGTGTCGTCAGCATATCTGAGATTTGTGATGTTTCTGCCTGCAATTTTGATACCAATGTCATCTATATCCGATTTTCTCATGACCTGTTCTGTGTATAAGTTGAAGAGATGGGGTGAGAGGATACAGCTTGTATAACTTCTTTCTTTATGTCAAAATATTCACAATGATCGCCATTCCATCTTATGGTTGCTTTTTGATCTTAATAGAGTCCTGCTATGAGTGAGACCAGGTGACTCGGGAAACCCATCTGTAGCCTTGCTTTAATCTATAAAAGTGATGAAGGCCTCTTGGTTGCTGTTTCTTATCTTCTCTGTCATTATTTGAAGAATAAACAACATGTCTGTAGTGCCTCTGTTAGATCGGTAGCCTGCTTGGCAATCCGAAAGTTCCTCCTCTGCTTTCTTTCTCATTCTGTGTAGAATGATGATCAGTAGAACTTTGCTTGCATGACTGATCAGGGCAATGGTTCGATAGTTGCCACATTCTGTACTGCTTCCTGCTTTATAAAGCATTACAAATTCTTGTATTTTCCATTCATCTATCCAATCACAAGTAGTCCATATTTCACAACACAAATGGTGCAGTGCTTTCATGCCTGACACTTCGCAATTCTTCAAGCACTCTGATGGAGTTTAATCCCTATTAAATAGCCTCAGGACTAGATTAGTTGATAGTAAAATATACTGTTGTTGACTTGTCTGGCCTAGAAGAACATGAAATTGACAGGGCATTACGTTTGCGCGCAAAAACCTTTATGCTTGCGCGCAGGAAAGTATTTCGTTTGCGCGCAGCCTTTACAGGTAGAATTACAGGTAAATAAGTTTTTTTTTTCATATTACAAATATAATTGGGAGAAATGTAATTTTCAACGACGTAATCTGCGATCAATTTAAGATTACAGAATTAATTTTGTACAATTTTTAATAATAAATTTTTTACCGGTATTTTACCTTTTTAGATAATTCAAGAAGGCGCGCAAACGTAATATTTTTTTTTTTTTTTTAACAACATAATAATTTTATTTATTCTGAATTCTTGCTTGTTACAAATTTAATCAAGAGTCCAAGCTTCTCTTGATGTACCCTGTTACACTCCACTGATTATCCAGGGAATTAATCAGCTGATACAAATTTAAATACATTTTAAGAATAGAAATAATAATATCTAAGAACTATTTATTTTCTTTTTCATAGCATACAAAACACTATTATTTATACTATGATTTTTTATCTCATCAATTCTTTTATTTAATTCACATATACAAATTTTATAAACATTTACATTTTTTGTTTTCTGTTCAGATAAATAATATGATTTATATATTGAAAAACCAAGAATTGTAATGAAATAATTAACACCATAATAATTATTATCAGATATCTTATAACCAAATATAAAATGTTTTAACTTTAATGTAAATTCTAAATTATTACTTTTAAAAAGATTATATATTTTCTCCCAAAACGTTTTCAAAAAAGAACATGTAATAAAGTAATGAAGATAGTCTTCTTCATTTCCACAAAAGTTACATCGATTATTATTCACAATTTTCCATTGAAATAATAATTTTTTTGTAGGAATGATGTATTTTATTAACTTCCATCTAAATATTTTTAGTTTGTTTTCTTCCAAATATGAAAAAATAAATTTGTATAATGGTTTCATGAAAGGTTTTTCTTGAATATCTAATATTTTTACCCATTTGTCAACTCCTATAGAAGACTCTACTTTGTTAAAAAACAGTGAATTATATAGTATTTTATTCGATAAATATGAAGTCTCAATATAGTTATTTTTCCATATAATCTTATTTCTTTTGATATTTACAGTACTTTTGACTGAATTTTCTGTTTTAATAATCTTTATCCAGTTTTTTGGAAACGATTTTTTCACAATGTTGAATTCTGCAATCCAATTAGATTTAAACTTTAACTTTTCTAAAAATAAATTTGCTTGATAAAGTTTTTGTAGCGTCTAAAATATCATTAACATAAATTAAATCACTTTTTATCCAATTTTCAAAAACAATTGATTTATTTTCAAATGTAATGTGCTTGTTCCCCCAAATAATTTGCTTTCTGATATCTATGAATGTGACCGGTGATTTTGTTTGACCGCCACCACATAAATTCCAACATTTGACTACTTCTCTATAAAATTCTGGTATTTTTTTCAAATAATTTAATGATTTTGTGCTATCCAGGTTCATGCTAAATACTAACCAGTTTTTACCAGTGGCATTAAAATATTTTTTAATGCCACTGGTAAAAACTGGTTAGTAACATTTCTTAATTCCCAAATGCGCGCAAACGTCATGCGCCCGAAATTGATTACCTCTGATTAGATGATGGTGAAATTTGCTATTGTCTAACTATGTGTTGACCAGTCTGACATTACAGGACATGAAACAGGTGACATCTGTGGCTTCCAATATTACATGGGGCAGCCATTACTCGACTGGTTTGCTATGTTGAAAAGTCACAGGGTCAGTTCTGTGCCAATAACAGCTTATAACCTCTGGCTCAGATCCACAGCTGGATTAATAAATGAAATAAAAATTAATTAAATGTTCGAGGTTCCTGGACAAAATGAAAATCGGAGGCATCAAACCTTTATCTGATCTTAAGGATCTGCTTAGGCCCTTTGGTTTTCTTTCTCCCAAAGACTCTTAAATTATTTGGCTTTCGAACATTTTGACTTTTGATCGTACCTGATGAAGGTTATTTCAGAAGCGCGTCATGTGACCTGACTTTGATGTATACCTTTTATTACCATAACTTGGTCAATATCTCTGCTGTATGACTATTAGTCCTCGGGTATACCATCCATCTAACATTCAGTGCTTCGGGAATTTCTATCGGATGGAGCCCCCCACCTCCTTTTGGACTCAATCTTCTGAAACGATGCCAGTCAGAGCGAGATAAAGAGTCAGCAATGGAATTCATTTTGCCTGGAATATGTATGACTTTTATCGGAATGTTATATATATCTCAATGTAGACAAAACAAGGTTTTTGACAAGGGACATTACTCTTGCCGATTTGGAAGATTGTTACAACTGAATGGTTGTGGACATTGAATATGATTTTCTTATTTTGAAGAGAGTCATCCCGAATGTAGAGATTAAAACCACGGGGAATAATTCTATAAAAGTAATATTTTCAATGTTACATCCTCCCTTTTGTCTGCGAGTAAAGGATTCTCAAAATTTGCATATATTTTGGAAAAAAAAACCATCACACACGGATGTGTTCGCTTGACCGCCATGTAAAAATCGTGGAAATAATGGAGGATATTTCGGTTGCCACTATGAATTTCTGTGTACCAGTGTAGCGTAGTGGGAATTGTTTTCGAAAAGAGAACAGCTTATAGAGACTACCATCGAAAAGATGATTGATTGATTTTTGGTGCATAACGCCACTTTCAACAATATTTCAGCTATATCATGGCGACCAGTTTTAGTGGTGGAGGAAGCCGGAGTACCCGGAGAGAACCACCGACCATGGGCAAGCAACTGGTAAACTTTATCACTTGCGGCTGTGAGTCGAGTGCACCCTTTTTTGTAATTTACAAAGCCGGGCGCGAACCCACGCCGTATTGGTGATAGGCTTGTATGAGTTGTTAGATGCAGCGACCTAACTCATTGAGCCACATGGGCCCCCTCCATCGAAAAGACGTCTGTCGTAATGATACTTATTACCAAACATAAAGCATACTTTATAAAAATCTGATGTGGATACTCTTTACAATCTAGATTCACTTTTGAAAGTTTTTCCTCTTTTCCGATTCGCTTCACCATTTTCACTGCATCATATATGTTGGCATACCTAGCAGAACACAATTTACGTAGTGATGTCATGGATTAATATATCATAGATCATTCAAAGATCACCACCAGGCTCAAGCTAGCGACCAATTTCTAGCGACCACTAAGCTAGCGACCAATAAGGCGATATGTCTCAAAACCAAAACAAAAAATAATAAGAGTAAAATGTACTTTTCAAGATTTCTAGTGACCAATAACTAATATATTACTGTGGGTGCATTTTTTTCTACCCAAAGTTTGGCAAACGTTGCGTGTCGTTTGTTAAACGCTGTGTGTCGTTTGCTAAACGCTGCAAAAGTAGAAACAAATACACCTTTTAATCAGAGTTTACTGACCCTGTTTCACCTGATAATATGTATGCATATGTTGTTGGTAAATAAACTCATCTCTTCTTTTGTTAGATTCCATCTTTGTTTTGGCGGGAAAATTCCACGTGTCTATAATTGATTCAGCGTTGAGATTAGAAACAAATGCAACAAACGATAAACGACAAACTGTAGACGCACATTTAGCGATTGCATAGTTTGTCAAAGTTTGTGCAAACTTTACAAACGTATGTTAGAAAAAAATGCTCTCAACGCGTACGCGCGTAGTCGTTTGTATCGTTTGTGTTAGAAAAAAATGCACCCTGTAAATACATATTCAACACAATGAATCGACATCGGGGAATACAGGAAATATTTCTAGAGCTCCTGCCCACACAATACAAAGATAACATTTGACATCCGACTGTGGACCTGATGTGCATAATCCCACACAGGCACTCATGTAAGTGAAAGACCCGGGCGATACATTTTACGTTTTATTTCACATGTTCTCCCGAACATGAAATATTTATTTTCTTTACTGGACTAAATAAGACAGACATAAATATTTTTCGAATGGTGAGTTTACAATAACACTTTAAATAAACACAGATTAATGTCAATTTCTAAACGATTAAAGTCTTTTTAAACATTTATCAATTTTCTTTGTTTCAGTAGTACTTATTTACGCGTATTGTTTTAGATGTGATACGGCATGGGTATTTAAGCTAAGTCTGGGAGGCATTTAAATTATCGAGGTTTCCACACTAAACCAGTTCGACAGGTTTGTCCAGTCATGACCGAACGAGAATCTCCACGTGAAAATGGCGAGTCGAGCAGACCGCAACATTCTCCATTCACTTTTATGCCAGAAGATGCCGTTGCTTTATTTTCTAGCAAATTAGACATAGCCTTGGACAAACAAAAGCGGGATATATTTAAAGAGATTGAGAACCGCATTAAACCGCCAGCAATAGAGTCGACAAGTAAGTCAACGCCCAAATTCCGTTTTGATTTTGATTTGATTTTAACATTGACGTGTTAGAGGATATTTCTCATGCTTTAGATTATATTAAGCGAGGATCCGTTTCCAGTGCTATAAAACATCTCGATAATGCCACTGAATCTTTCAATAAACGAAATAAGATTCTTCGCATAGCTGACAAGTATGGCTGGGACACCGTTGAGGAATATATTGACGACCCAATCACGGACGGCACAGACGACGCCGCTAAGCTACGACAAGCCGAATACAGAGCGAAAAACAAGAGAAATTATAAAGCCCGAGCGACCGCCGAACCATATCCCAGAAATGTCGATAAGCAACAAGAGCACTTTTTTCGTGAGTCTGGCACATCATTTGGAAAGCAAATATCTAAGCCAGGAACCACAGAACATGGAGCACCAAGAGTGTATTCGTCCTCAGAATACTACGGAGGGAGTCAGCAAAAACCCGGGGAATCCAGATGATATTACTGCAACGAGGTGGGCATTGGGCCTACGCATGTCCACGAAAGACATGTTCCTACTCAACAGGGTCATCCTTCTCAGCTGGTACTTAAGGAAAATGAAACAGTTAAGTACAATTTACCATTTAATTCGTTTAATATTGATCAAGTTGCGAATTTACAAATAATGTTAGTAAATTTAGAGTTGGCAGTCTTAGAGAAAGTCTACCGTTTTGGAGAGATGTTCTGCTCGCAAATGATTTCGTTTTAAATGTTATAGAATTCGGATATTTAATTCCTTTCTACGCTCAACCGTCGACCGCAAGACTAAACAATAACATTTCAGCTTTAAAACATTCGTCTTTTGTTACAACTGCAATTGAAAGTTTATTAGAATTACAAGTCATTGCCGAATGTATTGGCTATGTACCTTGGGTCGTAAATCCTTTAACTGTATCTGTCAATGCTAATGGTAAAGAGAGATTAATTCTAGATTTACGCCACGTCAATAATTATGTTGAAAAAAGAAAGTTTAAGTTCGAATCTGTACCTGAAGCTATACAATACATTTCTGGTCAAGGTTTCATGATAAAATTCGACTTGCGGTCAGGGTATCATCATGTAAATATTCACCCTGATCACCAAAAGTACTTAGGCTTCTTGTGGTCGTTTAATGGCAGTCCTAGATATTTTGTATTCCGTTGTTTACCCTTTGGATTGTCTGTCGCAGGTCATGTATTTTCAAAAGTACTGAGACCGTTAGTAAAACATTGGCGTTCTCAAGCTTATCGCATTGTAGTTTATTTAGATGACGGATGGGGGTTTTCAGAGTCATTTGATGCATGTTTCAATCTGTCTGAAACTGTCAGGAAAGACTTAATTTCCGCAGGTCTTTTTATTAACGATGAAAAGAGCATTTGGGTGCCCACACAAAAGTTGACTTGGTTAGGATTTGTCTGGGATACAAAACATTTATTATTGCAAATACCAGATGAAAAATTGTCAACTTTCAAAGACGACGTGTCAAACTTACATTTAAACATGAGTAAACTAACTCCTAGAAAATTGGCAAAAATTACAGGAAAGATCATTTATTTTATGCCAAGCTTGAGTAACATTTGTAGAATTATGACTCGCAATTTACTTATGATAATTGCTACAATTAACAATTGGGACTATTATATTACTCTTACAGACCCCGCCATTGTGGAATTAGACTTTTGTTTTACAATTGTCAATTTTTACCGTCCCGAAAGTTTATTTTGCCAGATCGCGTACCCGAGAAAATAATATATACCGATGCTAGTGGGTTTGCATGTGCCGGATATACCGTTGAAACAAATTCTAAAATAGTACACAAGATGTGGTCAGAATCTGAAATAGCTAAGAGTTCAACTTACAGGGAGTTACTAGCTGTTTTGTTTACTTTACAGTCTCTATCTAGTGATTTGTCGGGTCGACTAGTGAAATTGTTTACAGACAATCAAAATGTTGTCAGAACTATACAAGCCGGCAGTATGAAATCTGATTTACAAGATTTAGTCACATCATTTCATTAGAGGTTGAATGGGTCCCTAGGAATCAAAACGTTACGGCTGACATGTACAGTAAAATTTTTGATTTTGATGACTGGTCAGTTCGAAACATATACTTTGTTTATTTTGGACAACGCTGGGGTCTGTTCGATTGCGATTTGTTCGCAGATTATAACAATCACAAATATAAAGTATTCTTTTCACCTTATTGGTGTCCAGGCACGAGCGGTGATGCGTTCAGTTACGATTGGTCAATTTACAATTGTTGGATCGTCCCACCTGTCAAGTTGATAACAAAGGTTGTTAATCATTTAAAGTTATGTAAATGTCATGGCGTTCTTGTTGTACCAAAATGGACATCGTCAGTTTTCTGGCCTTTGTTGTGGTCACACGAAGACAATCGTTTTAAATATTTTGTAAAAGATTACATTGAATACGTTAGACCATACAAGTTTTTTGAAGCAGGATCGGATAAAAACAGTATTTTTGCAGTTGATAATCTAACCTTTAATGTGTTAGCGTTGAAAATAGATTGTCGATTTTAATTAGACTTCATATTAGGTAAGCGGTTATCTTTAAGAATCGATAAGGTTTTAGTTCTTTATTAAAGTTCACTCTTTAGAATTATTACACCGTATACATACCGTGTACAGTTCTATTCCCTTTATCGTAGGTTCCGGCAGATGCACAAACGACCTTTAGGATTCGTTCAGATTGTTTATTTGTGATTATTTTGATTTTTCGTAAGTTTTCAATTTGTCCTGCAGACGGATTTGTCTATTTTTACACGAGAAGTCAGTTTATAAATTTTGTTTTGATTGTTTGAAGAATGGTACATATATGACAAGAAGAGTTCAGTATTGTTAGCTATATTTTTGATGATATTAAATAGGTTAGTCCCGGTTGGGCGTCGTATTACTCCCATTTATTTCCTTAATATTATTCAAAAGTTCAGAGTTCGGAATCTTATTCATGAGAGTTTATGTATGTGTTTGCCCCGTTATTCATATATCTATAGATCGATATTTTCTTACATAAAAGTTCATATACTGTACATGCAAAATTATATTTTATTGATTAAAAGTTCAGTGTTTTGAGCTAAATTTGTGAAAGTTTCCAAACGTGTAAGTCCCGATTGGGCTTCATACATATGTATAATTATATTTTACTGCATAAAAGTTCAGTGTTTTGAGCTTAATTCGTGAAAGTTTCTAAACTTGTAAGTCCCGTTTGGGCTTCATAAACATGCAGAATTATATTTTATTGAATAAAAGTTCAGTGTTTTGAGCTTAATTTGTGAAAGTTTCCAAACGTGTAAGTCCCGTTTGGGCTTCATACACATGTAGAATTATATCTTACTGCATAAAAGTTCAGTGTTATGAGATTTACTTGGAAAACTTTTCGAACGTGCATGTCCCGTTTGGGATTCATATACATATATAATTATTATATTTAATCGCATATAAGTTCAGCGTTTTGAGCTTAATTCGTGAAAGTTTCTGAACGTGTTACGGGTAGTCCCGTTTTGGGCTTCATCAATCTAATTAAAATTAGCTCTACGCACTTGCTCCCCCCTTTTTTGTTTTGGTCGCTGCGTGGTAGATCTAACAACACCCCGTTAAGGGTCGCGTCAGGGGTCAACATGAAACATTAAAACTGACCAATCAACGATGCTTCTACAAATTATGAAGACAAGACCGACAACTCTGGGTAGCAATCACATGCATTTTGGAACGCATCCGATAGACTCCGAATGGATAACAAAATAAAATTTCTGCGCCATTGTTTGTCGCTTGAAGAAATGAAATAACAAAAACCTGCAATTAGCGACCTCTAATACACCAAAAAAGAAGTATATAAGAAAAAATATTTGTGTGATATGTGGCCTTTCCTTCATACAAACAAAAATAACACCCGAAGTTAACAAAATGATGTAAAACACAGAGCGGACTTTCCAAGTACAAATCAATGTATGTTACGTGTATACTGATGCAGTGATGGATGCTGATTCAGCTAGTGTCTCATATTGTCATATCTGCAAGAAATATCGTGAATGATTATTGCCAAAAATCGTGGACAGCATAGATATTTTGTCCAGCCGCCAGTCATCTGCAAAGTGATAATTTCCTCGTGTCATGAATGAAGGACACCCCATGGCATCAAAGCTAAATGTCAAATTTAATCAAAATGAACTTTGCCGAGAAGCTTTTCAATACAGCTTATTCTGTGTCTACACACTCTAAATTAAAAATAGTCTGCGGTTGGGCAGCAGTATTTAGACAGGGATGTTTATGTTCACTTTATTAAACTTTATAAATGAATGAATGTTACAATAGACCATAAAGAAGCAAGCTGGATTAAATACAGACTCCTGTCACTGATCTAGACTTTAATTGTTTTATCAAATGATGGATGAACCGGGATTATTACAAATTATTTATATTTTGTAAATGATAAAAAAGCAACATATTGAGTTTTATTGTTCTTGTGTAAGTCACGATCTTCTGCTCTCCGTCCAAAAATCAACCACCTGGTTGGTATAGTGGTTAGTGCGTTTCCCTCTTTGAGTGTTAAAATCCTTATTTGTCCCAACACAAGAGGAGTGAGTGTTGTTTAACGCCAACTCAGTAATTTTTCAGCTATATCATTGCCATAACAAGTTAATTTTCAGTTAAATGAAGCCAATATGAAGTCCGTTTTGTACTAGAGCAACACCCTTAGCTGGATTATCATAGTGCTAGCTCACTGAAACAACAGTCTGGATAGATATGTCGCCCCTATTCAGATTTACATTATCCTGATTCCAAGCCAACCAGTCTGCTCTTTCTTCTTAATGCAGAGATTTACTGCAATACCAACTGTTAAAAAGTTCTACATTTGAGTTTGGGCTTAGCCTAGTCATGCGACTTCAAATTGAATGACATTGACTACACATTTATAAGTCTGTAAAAATGGGTCAATATAGGAGACAAGGCAAACTTTATAATGGATTATGCCATACAAAATCAATTTAAGGTCTTCCGACTCTCCTGTTCCTTAAAGTTTGAATCAATGAATGAATTTTGGTGTTTAACACCACTTTCAGCAATATTTCAGCTATATCATGGCGAATAGATTTAGTGATGGAGGAAGCCGGAGAGAACCACCAACCCTGGGCAAGCAACTGGTAAACTTTATCACTTGCGGCTGCACCCATTTTTGTAATTTGCGAACCCACGCCATATTGGCGATAGGCTTGTATGAGCTGTTAGATCCAACGACATAACTCAATGAGCGACCCGGGCCCCTCCTAAAAAAGTTTGAGGTTAAAAAAAATTGTTAAATACTGTCTTTTGCTTCTAACTTTTGCAATTTTACCACTCATTGGACTGAATAATTAGATTTAAATAAAAGTGTTCACTAGGTTCTGGAAAATGAGAAATTTCGTAGAAACAAATAATAAACACCTTTCCCTCGCCATCATCGCTTACTAAAAAGTTGTTTTGAAAAACCCTCTGAAATTTGCTCGCTCTGATACGATATTCCAGAGTTTGTTGTTCCTATCAGGATATTCTTGATAGAGAGTTGCTGCTAACAAGGAAGCTACTGAACCAAGGGGTCCTCTGGGTAAAGTTGAAGTCATCACTTCAAAAATTGTACGGTTGCCACCATGACTTGCTTGACTGTCATGGAATATCTGTGTCACAAATCACCACGGATATGCTTCACTTGTCGTAAATACTTCCTGGTCCTTTCCTCATTCACGACTTATCACCGGATTTGTAACTAGATTAACATGATGTGTGCCACTAGTGGAGTAGGAACTGCCTACCCTTCCGTAGCATCCGAGTTCACCCCCAGTTTTTAGTGGGGTTCATGTTCACTCAATCTTTAGTTTTATGTGTATGTTTTGTAGATCGTTGTTTGTACTTTTTCTTTTGGTCATTGTGTTGGTATCTTCAAACTCGTCAAATACATATCAAACAGACATTCTTTTACTATCTTCATAAAGTCAAATTACAATGTAAAAGAACACCACAACATACTGTCAACATTTTTTAGCTGTAATAGTGATAAAGTTGGCATTATATACCAAACAATCAATCAGAATTAAAGAAATAAAATAAAATAAAAGAATATGATTAAAATGACATATTTTTTTTATTTTACAAAGCATTTAGTCCATCATGTTGATTTCATCCTAGTAGTCTGACAGATCCTATGGCTTGGTTACATCAGAATCACTTTCTTCTATTTCGGCCATTTAAAATGGTTTCTAATTTGCTTGAACTGAAGAGATTTTCTAGCAATAAGAATTATCACAACTACATTTGCTTGCACATATGTTACAAAATTTGTGGGTCTTGTTTCATTTTTGGTACTTGTTGAAGGTACGATTCTCTCAAGAATACATTTAACATTGCAAACATTGCAAGCCTACGGCAGCTGGTAGAAGTCACAACAGCTTTTACATCAGGCTCATCTGTTCGTAGATTATATGAGTTGTATAGGACTATGGCAACCATCTCTCCCTGCTCTACTAATTTCTTGTACAAGGTTAAGAACATTGTGTGGGGTAGGAACCATATAAAACAATACTATAACAATTGACAATGCTCATGCCTTGTGCATTTGTGGTAGTAACAATCCCCATCTTATTGTATATGTCTTTCAATCAGAGCCTTGCATTTGACTGTACTTTCTGAATGAAACATATTCGTAACGTCTGAATATTCTGAAAGTTATGTATGTATAAATCTTTGATGTATCTTAGAATGTATAGAATTACAGAGTCCTCAGAAAGCTCTCCTTTAGATCATATATCAACCATGTCATTCGTTGCAATTTCTACTTCATTAGAAATTTTTTGATTTTCTTGTCTGGTGATTTGAACTTCAGTATCTTCAATACTTCTAAGACAATACAAGAAGAGTGGCAGATGGACAAATTGACCACAGTTCACCAAAATATGAAAACCACTTTCTGAATGCTGTCTTGTGTGTGCCATCCACATCTTCATCCCTAAAAAATACAATGGCAAATACATGTAGAAAATTAGAAATAAAGCAAAAGTAACCTTTTTTGCAGTTGTAAAAAAATCCTTGCTTGATGTACATTTTGTGCAAATATTTGCAGTTGGCAAAAATTTTATGTGTAAATGACAGAAAATATCTTATTTAATTTTATATACACAATGTAACATGGACAAAAATTGTTGCTCTCAAGGGTTGGCATGTGTACATTGTATCTTTATGCTGTGGCACATATATCCATATTTTCATTTCAAACTCAAGTACATTGCTATATTCACTACACTTTCAGTGTGGATCTGGGGACGCTGTGGCTGTGATTGTATTTATAACTACCTCTGCAATCGGTGCCTATCACAACTGATGTTGTGAGTTGAAATCTCAATCAGAGTGAGATGCACAACATTATGATGTGATAAAGTTTGTCAGTGACTTGCGGTTGTCATGGTTTCTCCAGGTCCTCCACCAATAAAACTGAAATATTGTTGAAAGTGGTGTTAAACAACATCAATGGAATGTGCTTCTCGTTTGACATATATGAAGACAAAGTGAATTGCAGACAGTGTACAAGATTTAATATTGTTTGGATAGGAAAACTTAGTATTTTTTTTTCTGTTTGAAATACACAAGTACAATAAAAAGAGTAAATACATTGTATCTTTCTATGGACTTAAATGGGCATGAAAAGTACTATAGTATATAATGTATGGTCTTCTACAATTATGTTCGGCATGCTTCATTTTTGTTTCTTATTAGGAATTAAGTGCCCTAAACTAAAACTAGTAAAAGTAAAAGGCTAAATTGAAACCATCATCTTGCAACAACAAAAAAATTACAAGCCCCTCTCTTTTCAAATCGTGAATGGGTAATAAGGGCAAGGTATAATAATGTATTAATGACCTGCATAAGCTGTTTTCATATCTGGTATTTTCGACATTCCCTCCGCTTGATCTTGCATCAAGGCTATAAGTCATGAAGTGGACTGCATATCATTGTCATTCGTTGTTTTTCTTAGTTGTTGATTTACCAAACGGCAGTGACTTTCCAAAACCAGTTGGTAATACTGCCATACAATATTTTTTGTCGATGAGATCTTCAAGAATTGTCCTATGCAACTGCTTCAACTCGTCGATGCTAAGTAGTGGTAAAATATCAGGTCGAAGCGCTGTCAATCACATTGCATGGAGGCTGCCATGTTTTTTTACACAACACCGAAGACACGGAGAAAGCGGTTCTCTGATTGACTAAGACTGTTTATTGGAATATCAAAAACAAATTACATTGTGTGGAAGACATCAATTTTGTTTTTTGATATTCCAATTGGTTGTTCTGTGAAGTCGATTCTATTTCTGATTGGCTAATATAAATTTCAGATAATGTATTCATGTTGACCCCTGACGCGACCCTTAACGGGGTGTTGTTAGATCTACCACGCAGCGACCAAAACAAAAAAGGGGGGAGCAAGTGCGTAGAGCTAATTTTAATTAGATTGGGGCTTCATAAACATACACATATAAAATTTTATTTTATCGTATAAAAGTTCAGTGTTTTGAGCTTAATTAGAGAAAGTTTCTGAATGTATAAGTCCTGTTTGGGCTTCATATATACGTAGATTTCGATATTATTTCATAAAAGTCCAGTGTTTTGAACGTTTTTCACGAAAGTTTTTTGAATGCGCAAGTCCTGTACATAGAAATATTTTGTATTGAAAAAAAAATCGGTGTTTTGAGCTTTATTCATCAAAGTGTTTGAATGTGTTAATCTTTTTCGGGCTTTATATACAAATTTAAATTTAGTTTATTACATAAAAGTTCAGTGTTTTGACCCTAATGCTTGAAAGTGTCTGAATATATAAGTCCACTTTGGGCTTCATATACATATAGAATTATATTGTTTCGCAAAAAATTTCTGAGTTTTCATTCGTGAAAGTTTTTTGAATGTGTTAGTCCCGTTTGAGTTTCATATACACGCAGAAATCTCCATTATTTCACAGAAGTTAAGCTTTTTGAGCTTTATCAAGTTACACAAGCTTTATCGGCATTACAATGTGTTTTTACGACAAGTTTGATTGTGTAAGTCCCGTTTGGGTTGCATATAGTGTGTTTTCTAAATATACATTTTAGGTCCCGTTTGGGATTCGATTCATTAATTTTTTTTTTCGAGCGTAAGTTGATGATTTGATTTGGACATTTTACTTTAACTTATTATTGTCCCGGTCGAAGCAGTTTTTGTTTTCTTTTCAGTGAACGTATTTCATTGAACTGTTTTTGTGATGTATTTTTTAATTATTGTTTTTCATTTTTATTCACAGTTGAGATTCAATCATTCACATTGGAATACGCTGAAATCATTATCGAACCCTATTCTAAATAGACTTGCCTCTGAGATTCCATCTTTAGTCAAAGCCGGAAAAAAGTGACAATACGTTAAAGAAATATGACGTTTATTTTTCTAAATTTAAAATTTGGTGTTTAAAATATAATCTGGATCATTTGCCAGCATCTGTGACTACAATATCACTTTATCTAACTTTATTTTAATTCAGTTACATGTCTCTACATCCGTATTGAACTCTACTTACTATAGTATTAAGTGGGAACATGATATGAATTTGTACGATGAGATTTTCAAAGACAATTTTCTGAAGCTCATTTTAGACGGCGGCCTAAGAGTCTTAGCCAAACCTGTAAATAAGAAATCTTCAATTACGGCAGACATTTTGAAGATGGTGGTTTTAAGGTATGGTAGTTCTAACGACCTTAAAGACTTGCGCATTTGTTGTCTAATGTTACTAGGTTATTCCGGATTCTTGAGATTCGACGAGCTTTCTCACATGCAAACTAATAACATTTTTTTTTTTTTTATACACATGTTGAAATAACAATAGAAAAAAGCAAAACTGACATTTATTGGCAAGGAAAATGTAGTGGTTATTTCCAGAACAGAAACAGAGTATTGCCCAGTTGTTATGTTGGAAAGATATTTAAGGGAAGCAAATTTAGATTTGTATTCAGATCAATTCATTTTCCGAGCAGTTACTTTTTTCAAGTCGACAAACACAACAGCTTTATGTAAACAAAATAAACCATTATCGTACACAAGAGCAAGAGAGATCGTATTATAAGTTTTAGATCAGTTAGGCTACGACAAAAAACAATTCGGCCTTCACAGCCTTAGAAGTGGCGGCGCTACAGCCGCAACTAGCAACTCCGTCCCTGATAGATTGCTAAAATCACACGGGAGGTGGAGATCTGAAAAATCAAAAGATGGTTACATTCAAGAATCCATTAATAACAAATTATTGGTGTCCAAGAATTTAGGTTTATGATTTACATTTGCCTCTAATAATTAGTTAATCTACCGTATCTTGCTATTGTCGAGCTGGTTAGTGTGGAACGCATACCAAACTTGTGTTTTAGTCTTTATTTAGTTAAGAAATATTTTATGTTCGGATGAGCGAAGCGAAGGAGAACATAATGTCAATTTCTAAACGATTAAAGTCTTTTTAAACATTTATCAATTTTCTTTGTTTCAGTAGTACTTATTTACGCGTATTGTTTTAGATGTGATACGGCCTGGGTATTTAAACTAAGTCTTGGAGGCATTTAAATTATCGAGGTTTCCACACTAAACCAGTTCGACAGGTTTATTTTTATACGTTAATTCTTTATGTTTTGTATGTATACGTTTATTTTCTCGTTGTAGATTACTATGTTATGCTTTGCCAATGTTGTTTACATTATCAGTGACATGCAGTCGGACAATATTACAATCATTTGTTATATTAAATTAAATTCTCACTAGCTGGTTAGTGTGGAACTCATACCAAACTTGTGTTTTAGTCTTTATTTAGTTAAGAAATATTTAATGTTCGGATGAGCGAAGCGAAGGAGAACATAAAAAATAATTTACTTTCATGTAAACCGGTAAATAATTTGGACAGCGTTTTGTCAAACAATATAAAGTAATAAGATTCCGATTCACATGAAGACATCTCATCAATCAAATAATAGTGTAATTATAGAACATTAGAAAAATATAACAGTAAGTTTTATGAAAAAATAAACAAAGTCTAAATCCCGCATATGCGTATCACATTTATTTTATAAATAATATTATTATGTTTTATCTACATGTATTATTTTTAAATTGTGTATTGAAAGGTGTCAAATCACCAATTTAATTCACCAATCGGGGCTTACAAAAGTAGTCTTTTTTAAAGAAAAAAGTTCCTTTCACTTTGTTGTATTTTGAAAAAAAATTAAATGGAAAGGTATAAACAATGGTAGTTGCAGGTAAATATGTAAGGATTATTTTGAACCCAAATTCGGTTATATTTAGTTGTATTAAAATCCCTTATGGAGGTCTTGATGAATGACCCATAAATACGAAATTCCGCTAATGACGTTGCTATTTGTAGAGTAGGGAATATCCCAGAGCATGGTACTTCACTGCATATCAAAGTTGATATTTGACACCCTGCTGTGGGCTTGAGGTGCAGAAACCCACACAGGCACTTATGTCAGTTAAAGGACCGGGCAATACCTTTGACTTAAACCCCAAGTGGGCAAGAACTTTGCCGTCCTTAATATATTTTTCATGGAATATTTATGGAGACCCCCCTCCACAAAAAATGTCAAATATCAAAGTTGATATTTGACACACTGCTGTGGGCTTGAGGTACAGAAACCCACCCAGCTACTTGAGTCAGTTTGGCCTAATGGGCAAGACAGACGCTACCTGAACTAACAGACGTTATATATAGGCAAACTCAGCTTTAATATCCGAGCATTGCGGAACAATGTGTGACTGTAAAGACGGGCTCCAAACGTGTGCTCACATATCAATCCAAACTCTGTCATGTAAAATCAAGAGTAAAGACCAATTATGAAGCCGTATACTATCGACAAACACATCTCATGAATGTGCTCTCAGATATTAAAAACTGAAACCTCACCTGATCTAGATATATGTTCTCAGCTATTAGAACATATATCCCGCCTATGGGTATATCATGTGACTGGAAGTCATGCATGAGACTGAAGAGCCAACCTGTATAGGCAACTCGGAGGGTTAAACATAGAATTGAAACGAATAATTTGGAGATGATAGTAATATGCAAAATATATTACAAATAGCATATTACAAATACCCATACAGAAAAGGTAGCATCCGAATGCTAAAATGTTAGTCACACCATCTTGGCGGCGAATGGGGCTGGAGGAGGGTAAGCATAAAAAAAGTAGACATCTTATTCTACAACAAATTTTCCCAGATTGAATAGTCAATAAATTTCGAATGTGAAGTCAAACGTTCATTATGACAGCCGCGGTGGAACATTTTCGAACATAAAATCGCAGTTCTGACAACACATAAGCACGATAAACAGCTGGTTAATTGCAGCGCTAGACAGAACTATTCTGACACATAAATTATAGTTGGCCATGGGCTGAGATAGCCTCCGTGCACCACCCCCCCTCCCCACCTTCGAACCCCACTATTTGTTTTTAGGTCCTTTGTATGTCCTTTTGAAGAAAAAACATGTTAACATTGAATATTTTGGGATGAACTTACATTTTTGAGCCCTTTTTAACATCCTTTCGACAATTTTTGCCGGATTTTCAGATTTGTTCATTCTTCACTGTTGCTGATGTCTTGTAGCTTATGAACAACTATTAGAATATAAAAACTGGGGTTTGGTGGATAGCTGATTATATTATCGTTCAAATGAATACAAGTTATTAATATTTTATGAAGTTCAGTAATCGTAGGAGGCAAAAAATATATCCCTACCCCTGATAAAATTGCGTAAAAACGAGATTTTTCGCCTTTTGTTTTTAATAGACAAAATATTACACAACTTTTATAATAAAATAAAGGATACCGCATCATAATGACGGTTGATTTTTGTATCTGGGTACTATAACAATGTCAAAAGGGAATAATTATGTTACTTCTACCTACTGATTAATAAGTAAATAGCAAAATATTAGCCCTACGGCTACCCCTCTAAAAAACACACGTAAAATTTGATGAAACTCGGTTTATTTCCTTAGAAACATTGTCGGGCAGGGTGAAATTTGTATTTGCCCTGTAATATCTTTCAGTTTTTTATTTAAACAAATCATATGAACATCATCTAAGAGAGTTTAAATTCTACCAATTTCAGAAAACATGAAAAATGGGTAATTTCTGATTTTCAGAATTTCTACAGAATATTCCTTATTGGCCAGGTTAAGCTGCTTTATGGGAATTTTTTTCCAATCAATATAGTTTTATCTGAATGCTGAATGTATTAGCATTTATTTTAAAAACCATTAACCCTCATATATGCATATTATGATGCCCATTTTGGCCAAATTCCTCCCCTTCCTCTACTTGAATACTGGTACAATGGTACTAGTGAGAATAAAAATTATACAAAATAATATATTGGGATGACTACGTCACATTTGATGATGATTAATTAGTGTACAGGTGTTTTTAAAATGATGTAAATATATTTGTACTTACCTTCATACAGTTAAGGATGTATAAAAGATGGTGGAAAGAGTTGGAAGCAAACCAAAACCAGAATTTGGATTATGATGAGGAAGAAGTTGAGGATGTAGAAGATAGAGTGGTGATAGAGCATGTATTTAAATGCAATGTTGCAGACAGTGATATGAGAGACACTGTTAGACAGGCGATGGATAGTGGAAATTGCGATGTTGTGGAGGAGGAAGCTGGAGATGATAGAGTGGTTGAAGGGGAAGTACAGGGAGAAGATGAAAGGTTGGTGAAATTAACTGGAGAAAGACCATGTATCATTTGCAACAAGAAGGATAAACATCCAAAAAGGCATTCACTGGCAGAACATTTGCCTTGGTTTACAGCACCCTGTAACAAACAGGAAATACAAATGGGACGACTAAATTTGCATGCCAGAGAACATCACCACATTCAAGAAATTAGAAAATTGAATGCCCCCGTCTCAACCTTATCCACCTCAACCCCCCCCCCCCCCTTCCCACACACCCCAATTTACTACCTTAACTTTTAGTTTGGTTCTGAGGAATGTGGAGGGCTATAATGCAAAGAAAACGTCTTGAACAGCCAAAATGGATTTTCAATATAACTTAATTTCAAGGAATTGTATATTATTCATCGGGTATGATGTAGAAAACTTTTGTATATACTTTAAAAGGGGTTTGTGTCTTAGTTTGTGTCTCTAAGACACATACAATGCTCCCGCACTTGTAAGAGGAGTTAGCCGGACAAACCATATATGCATAATTTTGTACAAAAATTGTTGAAAATCAAAATCCATATAATATGCACACCTTCAGTGTTGGTACTAACTGTCTGCAAAGTATAAAAGATCTAGCTCAAAAACTGTAGGAGGAGTTAGCCGGACAAACCATACATAGGGATTTAGCAAAATCTGTCTAAGTTCATGCATCCACAATTTTGAAGAAAAAAAATTGTTGGAAGTCAAAATCCATAAACTGTGCACACCTTAAGTGTAAGTACTAACTGTCTACAAAATATAAAAGGTCTAGCTCAAAAACTGTACGAGGAGTTGGCCGGACAAACCATATATCCTATAGGGATTTCGCTAAATCTGTCTTAAGTTCATGCATCCATAATTTTGTCAAAAATTGTTGAAAGTCAAAATCCATAATTCTGGAATTCAATACTCGAGTACTCGGAACAGATACTCGCGAGTACTCGAGTACTCGGAAGATACCTCAACATTCTGAAGAAATCTATGACCCGAGACTATGACTATCATTATTCCGTTGATTATCTGTTGAAAGACAAAATATACCAAATTACGTATGATCCGACTATACAGATTTGATGACCAAATAGATATAATATTTTTCTCTGAAATCTTTTGACGATTTGAAGAAAGACTAATACCAAATTGTGCTTTTCAACCAAACATTTGACAAATGTACGACTACAGTGCAATATTTAATTGAGAATGAAAATTTAATCTGTTTAAATAAACATTTCTTACACAATTAATCATCAAACATACCTACAAAGAAGTGACAGTTACAATTACATGCATGATAAACAATCAAAGGCAAATAGGCTTAATTGGAAGTTATTGATCCGTAAACAACACAATCACTGTACAAACACCGCTATAAATACACCTAATCAGTTGTATGGTGTTCTTTGCGGGGCACTTTCATTTTGTTCTTGTTCAGAAAAATGATCTACAACTTCGGATGATAGTCCATTTCAAAGTTTTGTTACAATTAGTCCTGCAGATGAAAAAATCCCCTCCGAAGGAACTGATGTTGCCGGTACTGCTAACACACGTTTTGCAATAATTGATAATCGTGGATGTTTGGTTTTTCTATCAGCCCACCACTCGAGTGGGGATTTCTCTAAGTCAGACTTGTCAAGCAGATAACTTTGTAACTCTAGCTCTGCTAATTGTGCATCACAAAGAGTGCATTTGACAGTATTTCCATTTAACGATCGCTTAAAATAATTCCATACGCTGATTTTTGTGGAGGCATTTTAACGTACCGATTTTATTTCTAACAACTTAGAACATACGGAAGAAGAAGAACTGTATTCTTATTTGTTCACACTTAAACTTTACTTAGGGAATATTCAAAGAGAAAAATGAAAGGGAAAATGTCTAAAGATAAAAATGTTAGGCGATTATTGGAGTACGAAAATTATACTCGATACTCGGACCTTCAAATAATTTTTAATAAATCTCTTCTACAATGTAAATATCCAACCAGATGGAAGATTGCACATGTGATTGTTATATTTAAAAAAGGTAACAAGTCATTGCCGTCTAATTATAGACCTATATCTCTCATAAGTTGTGTTAGAAAAATAATGGAACGTGTTATCTATAAATATGTTTTTAACCATCTGCAAAGAAACAAGTTAATTTATGAATATCAATCTGGTTTTCTCCCAAAATATTCAACAGTACACCAACTATTAGAAATGTACAACTGCATTCTAAATTCAATAGAAAAAAAGGAAATTAGCTGTTTTGTTTTCTGTGATTTTTCTAAAGCGTTCGACAAAGTTTGGCATAAAGGGTTATTGCACAAAATTAAATCATACGGTGTAGATAGCAATTTATTAAATTGGTTCTCTAGATACCTGCAAGATCGACAACAGAGAGTAATAATAAACAATTCGTCTTCTTCACTCTGCAATGTTTCAGCTGGTGTACCTCAAAGTTCAGTACTTGTTCCTCTATTATTTATTTTGTATATTAACGATATTGCTGAGAATCTAATCTCTCTTAGCCGACTTTTTGTGGACAACACTTCCTTCAGCTATTCCAGTCGTGATGCATTACAGATAAAAACTATGATTGATCACGACTTGAAAGAGCTGGATGAATGGTCACAGAAATGGTTGATGTCGTTTAACCCTGATATAACAGATAGTATGCTATTTTCAAAAACGGAAATTCTAGAATTAAATTTTACATTTAATAGAAGAACTATTCCAATTACAAATTCTCATAAACATTTAGGAGTTACATTTAGCAGTGATGCTAAATGGAATATACATATAGACAATATCATGCCAAGTATTTACAAACACCTGAATGTTCTTCGAAAGTTAAAATATAAACTTTCTTGGCATAATCTAGAGAAACTCTATTTAGTTTATATCAGACCAATTTTTGAATATGCTAGTGAAGTATGGGATAATTGTGGTGTGGGAAATTCCAATAAACTTGATCAGTTGCAACTTGAGGCTGCTAGAATCGTTACTGGTCTTCCAATATTTGCTAGTTCCATTCTAATTTATAAAGAGTTGGGCTGGGAATCTTTGACAGAAAGGGAAAGGGGAAAATTACAAATGTTTTATAATATTCAAAATAATAATGCACCACGGTATCTTTGTGACTTAATTCCTCCAACGATTCAAAGTACAACCGTTTATCCATTGCGTAATGGAAGTGATATAATAATACCATTTTGCAGACTATCGATTACTTGTGACTCATTTATTCCCTCAACAATACGTCAATGGAATAGCTTAAATCCATCACTTCTAAATATGGAATCTATTGCAAAATTTAAAACTGAATTAAGAAAACAGACAGATATTAGACTAGTTCCTAAACATTTCGAAATTGGACCTCGAAAACTTAATATTGCATTAACCCAACTTCGATGTTTTGCTTCCTTCTTAAATTAGGATTTGTTCCAAGTAAATATAGTCTCAGATCCGTCTTGTTGTGGGGCCAATCGTGAAGACTCGTATCACTTCTTCTTTGATTGTTCCCATTATGCAAATACGAGATATAAATTGTTTCATAATCTCAGCTGGCTACCTAATGACTGTGCTATAGACCTCAAGTTTTTAACCAGTGGTAATCCTATTCTTTCAAATGAACAGAACGAAATTAGTTTTAAACACGTGTTTGAATATATAAAGAGGTCTGAAAGGTTTCTTGTTTAAGTGGTTTTATCAAATGAACAACCACACATATCATCACCACCAACCCCTCTCTCTCTCTAATTCCTTTCTTCTTCAATTTACACATATTAATGTAAGAAATATCATATGCATGCATGCTCTATCAAATAATGTTGTAACTTATTATATATAAGAGAAGACTTCATAAGTTTGCTTAACTTGTGTCTTATCCTTTTTACATATTTGAGCAAATAAAATATGTTTAAACTAAACCTTCCGAGTGATACTCGAATATTCGAGTACTCGTTGACATCCCTAATTAATATATACATTTGTATCTATATATCATGTGACATTTACTTTATACTATACTTTACAGTTACGCTCTACGCTTCATCAATACCATTGAACTAGAAGTATTATTGTCACACACTAGACACGTGATTACATTCTATATTTATAATACGTAAACACAAAATGGCACAGGCACAGGCAGCTAGTAAGACTTGTGAAATTTGTAATCGTGCTTCAGGTGTATATTTTTGCACTCAGTGCGATCAATTGTTTTGCGAAGATTGCAAAACTTCTCACTTAAGGTCAAAAGTGTCCAGAAGTCATACTTTTTTGAGCGGACCTAATATGCAACAGAAAGCGAAAATAGAATGTACAGATCACAAAGAAGACTTTATTTTCTTTTGCGAGGAGTGTGACATGCTTATTTGTAGAGTATGTGCTACAAAAACCCACAAACAACATGATATTACTGACATTAAGGATTCTGTTAAAGAACTGGAAAGTAAAATACCGAAATATTTGAATCCCAAGGTCGACAATTACCGTTCAACTAGGAAGAAAATAGATGAAGGGGTACATGGGAATAAAGCAGAGGTTGAGGCAACTGTCAAGACAATCCTTGAACAAGGAAAAGCTATAAAGGAATTGGTAGATAGAAAAGTAGATTCGCTCATTAAAATCCTAAGAGAAAGAGAAAGCGTTGAACTGCAGTCTTTATCACAGGCAAATACAGAATGTAAAGATTTATTGGAGGAGGGACGTAAACAGCAACAGATTTATCAGGACATACTACAAATGGGAGACAAGGCGGCTTCATTTCAAAAGTTGAGGAAACTCAAATCCGACATAGATCAAATGAAGACTATAGAAGTCACAAGATTACCATCAACAACATACAACAAGAAGAATGTTAAAGTTCTGGATGTAGATATACTGTTTGGAAAGCTGAACTTCCAGTAAGTAGCATGATAAATTTAATATCCCATAAAGTCTGGAGAGAAAACGTTCATGTATAAATTAGGGGTATCAATGTTACCTTTGTTTCTACGATTCTATAATTATATTAAAGATCGAACTATTTTGACAGCGGGGTATTTTCTATTTTCTTTTTCATTGATTTAGGAACTATTTTGACAGTGTGGTATTTTCTATTTTCCTTTTCATTGATTTAGGAACTATTTTGACAGTATGGTATTTTTTTTTCATTTATTATCTATAATGATGGTCGTTTTCTGATCAGTTATATTGTGTTTTTACCTACAGTTTTCCTTTACTCCACATATTGATTCTTGCTTAACCCACAATAGAAATATTAATCGTTTCTTCAAAGCGGGAATAACATCGTCTAATACATGATCCAACATCCGGGTGGTTTACTAATCATGTATCACGTATTTGGAAGATGCCACACGTCTTAACTGACAATTTACATCAACTCTTAAAAAGGTTTGTAAGGAATGGTCATTGATGACTTAGAACTAAACAAATATTTCCCACCTTATCTATCACATTCTACTTAAATTATAATATAATAATATTAGATGATTGTTGTATCTTTTGTTTTGACAATACACTTACAGCTAACGACCTCTCGTATGAGGTCACGTCAGGGTTCATATTTTAAACCGACCAATCAGCGATGAGCCTACTTAATATGTAGGCATCAAACTCGAATATATGGCAAGAACTGTTGTCCAAATAATTAATATGTTTAACCTCATATGATTATATAGTCAAAGATGAAATGAAATAAGCCTGAGAGGAAAACAAAGGGGCAATCAAGAATGGACAATTCAGAGAAACTGACAACATTACGTACACAAGACACAAAACGAAGACAAACCAAACAGAAAAAAATAAAAGATAAAATAAAATACACACACAACACAATATGTGTTGGACACCACTATGCGGAAGCAAAAACAAATAACGTAAATAAGACATGAGCCCTAATACAAACAACACAGAATCCCAAACGGGCTGTTGTTAGATTTAAGTGTATCGCCAAAGAACAAAAAATGATAATGAGATACTACATAAACCTACCAGTAATTATATTGTTTAAATGATATCGTATTTTACAAGTCAATATATAACGGTACAAAGCTCACACGGACGGACGATTTGTGTTTTACAAAAAATACGATCCAATCACATTGAATAAAGGTCATGGAATACTGTTTCAATTGTAGTTTTTATCTTTTATCTACATTCAGTATTAAGATTTTGATTTGTTTTTAAATCGTTGAAGTTAAATGCTTTGAAATGAGATAGATCAATTTACATATGAATTAAATAAAACATTTGACGATTGACGTACCATTGAAAATCAGAGAGAATCTTAACGTTGGTTGATATATAGGTCAATTAAAAGCAACCACATGACACAAATTAGGCATAGATAATCCATAATCTAATGAATGAGCGTGTGGGGATCCGTCCAGAAATTCATAATACGGTATAATAATAAATTTGACTCGTGTTGCTCGAAATTTAGTTTTCTGTGTCGCGTTTTGTGGAATTTTGTTTGACCTTTTGTCTTTTTTTATTTGGTCACTGTGTTGTTTGACCTTTTGTCTTTTTTTATTTGGTCACTGTGTTGTCTGTCCTTTTGTCCTTTTTATTTGGTCACTGTGTTGTCTGTCCTTTTGTCCTTTTTATTTGGTCATTGTGTTGTCTGTCCTTTTGTCCTTTTTATTTGGTCACTGTGTTGTCTGTCCTTTTGTCCTTTTTATTTGGTCACTGTGTTGTCTGTCCTTTTGTCCTTTTTTATTTGGTCACTGTGTTGTTTGTCATTTGGTCAGAATGGCCGCTTAGTTGACGTGTCTTATTTGTTGTCACAAACCGAGCATTGCTGATATTAAATTCTCAAAAGATACCTTATCGTATAACTGGAGTTGAATTGAGTGACAATGCACATCAGATGAATCCATCTTGATTTTAGTTGTCCTTCCAGCTTCTTTGTGAATGTGATTCTTTATTAGTACTATTATATAGTAATGCCTGCCTTTTATGTACTTCTATAATGTAGTAAAATGAAGAAAAACAACACATTGTCGAAACAGTTCTATAATCCTATATCACAATGGTACAAAGAGGCAAAATCGATACCACACACAGACATGGCTGCTGACTTTACTGGGGAGGGGTGCAGGCACTTCAATAAAAAGGGACGATGTTAAACTAGTTTTATTGACCCACACCTCTCCTCCTATCGACAAAATGTAAAATGAAAAATACCACACTCTCGGAACAGTTCCAAAATCAAATATCAAAATCGTAGAAAAAGGTAAAATCAACACCGTTAACACATACATGCATTACCTCTGAACTTAGTACAGGTACTTCAATGAAAAGTGGCGGGGTTAAGCTAATTTTGTGGGCCCAAGCCGCACCCTTTAGTGAAATGATATAGCCACGGAAGTGTATACCACATGTGAGTAAAATAATACAAATTATAATGATATACAAAGAAATACTCAGAAAACTAAAGATTGAGCAACAAGAACATCACAAAAAACAAAGGTGAACTCGAGATTTACAAAAATCGAAGAATGGACTCGACACTAACAAAACATGACATCAACTATGTCCACAGTCAAGCTCTTTTTGCATTAAAGCAAGAGAACTTTCATCACGAGGGCATTCATATCCGGCACCTTGTGGCGTGGTGTGTCATGATTGGGCAAATGACTTATTATATCTAATAATAGAGGCCATTGTGTCCATATTTGTTTATGAGTTATGGATCTACTACATTTCAATAATACAAATATGTCAACCTCTTATACTACTGTTCAAAGCCACATACACTCCATGAATTTCTACATGTAGATATATGATTAAAACACATTGTTCTGTAGTGAGACAGTAGTATCAGTTGAGAGGACGAAGCAGTCAGCCGAACGTACTAAACAAACAAAGCCCAAAAAGCAACCACCAATTCAACGGTAAGTAACAATAGCAGGTGTATAAGAAGGTATATACAGAATGATAATATATTGATGTCCAGCATGTGTACATGTTTACACATCGCAGAGAAAATGTTGGAGAACTAATACAAGGTGATACGTTCCTAACATTTATAAGACAATATTTATTCTCATTGGCAATCTATGGGATTTAAAGGCGGTTTTATTGTTTAGTTAAATAAATATTATTAAGAAAGGGATACATTTGCCGGTATTTCACAATAACATGAGGACATTTGAATAAAGTGGAAGGAGAAGGGGAAAACCTGACGTCATGGTAACGCGATATCATATTTATTGACAAGATTACAGATGTTATCAGGAGTTGTGACAGCAATATTAAACATTGTTTGTCGTTTTCATTTAACATGTATATAAATCCATAAATTTATGTCATGTAACAATTTCTACATCTCTTAAATGAAAGACAGAAAACAACAAGTACTGAATATTTATACGGTCGGGTAATATGTCTCTCAGACGTGGGTAATATTTTGGCATATTACCTGGACAAGACCACATTAATATCAGTACTATTCTGAGTGTCTAATTGTCCAGGTAATATGCCAAAATATTACAGTACCAAATATCACTACAGAAACTTAAACGAAGTATAATAATTAAGGAATAACAGTACTGTATTTGAAGAGTTGGAGGTGTCAGTTGTGGATTTGACGGTCGCAAATGCAGTTTTACTGGCGACGCGAAGCGGGACCAGTAAAACAGATATTTGCGACCGTCCAATCCACAATTGACACCGACAAATCTTCAAAAATAGTACTGTTATTCCTATTCTTATGAAATTCTCCCAACGTGTACACACTAGTTTGAAAACATACAAATAAAAAAAAAAACGAAATATATGCACTTTTCAAATTCCTTCCGCTAAAAATATAGACAGCGTCAAATTCATAGTCGGAAATATCTGGGTCAGCCATATTGTTTACACGCAAGTGCATTCGGTGTAGGAATATAGCATTCCTTCAGGCCTGTCAACTGCAGATTTGACGGCTCTCGATAACCAATGGAAATACGCGTTACATTATAATTGCATTAGAATTAATTTTATATTATTTTAGTTAGTAAAACGAATAGAATATCATGTGCTATGTGCAGTAGTTAATATAGTATTAAAATGAAAAATCAAAAATACCACATTGACGAAAAAAATCCAAAATCAAATAAATGACTTTCCAAGCTTGGTACAGGAAAGTCGGTCAATAAGAAAGGGAAGCATAATCTTATAAAGTAACATTGTTACCCTAACACACAAATACATGACTTTTCAAGCTTGGTACAGGAAAGTCGGTAAATAAGAAAGGGAAGCATAATCTTATAAAGTAACATTGTTACCCTAACACACAAATACATGACCACTTGCTTCGTACAGACACTTTATTGAATAAGAAAGGGGATGATAATCGTAGAAAGTAACATTGTTACTCCTAACACACAAATACATGACCGCTCACTTGCATGGCTTCGCACATGAACTTTAATAAATAAGAAAGTTACATCCCAATTTACTTCTCTCCTTTTTAATCTCGGGAACAAATATGTATAACTAGTACTCATTGATAGTTTTAATTTCATAATATAAATGTTATCAGCCAAAGGATATAATAACAGTATTTGTTTATTTTATTTTCTAGAAATCCATCTCAGCAACAGAACAGATATCAATGTGGCTATTGTGGGTAGGTAGTGTAATAGTGACTGTTCAGATAATTAACAAAACACACACACTAACCTACACTACACACATGTATTATACTATAGCACATAACATAATACAGATATGGGTGTCACAAGTGTAGGTAGGTGGGGTAATAAGTGACTGTTCAGATAGTTAACAAAACACACACACACACATGTACATTTTGTATTTTTGTATAATACATAATAGGTCATAAAATAACATGAAGTTAACCACACAAGGGTTAAAATCGAACATAGTCTTTACAATATAGTACTGGACACCACAATATACATAACATAATAAATTTAATGTGTGTGAAGAACTCCCTACAGAAGAATGTTAATACTAAATGTCTGATATAAAGATAATTTGGGTTTGTCTTGCTACAACTTGCTATAACTTATCTTTTATGTTGAACTATGATAACATTCTACAAACATGAAACATTCCTACACCGAATAGACGCGCATAAGTCTCGTACAAAAAGACATCATAAATGACGTGCGAAAATAAATTACCCAAACACGACTTATAAACAACTATTACCATTTCTTACAATTGTTTGGAGTTGTCTCTCTTGGTATGTTACTCAAAGGGACACTTTAATGTTATTGTCCTACACCTAGCAGTCCAAATTAACCATGTTAAAACCCGAAAGAACTAATATAGTATATGTTTTTTAAAAGATCCAAAGAACTAGACTGTGTGTTTGTTTGTTTGCTTGTTTGTTTGTTTGTTTGTTTGTTTGTTTGTTTGTTAAATCCATAAATTCTATTTTTTAAAATAGACATGTTTGGGGAATATTTTTTTCAACTTTGTCTTAAACCTGTTTTAATTGATTTTTCAAACTTTTGTATGAAACAAAAAGGAACCGGGAGATTTAAAAAACAACAACTTTTGTTTAAAAATGTTTTCAATAGATTTCAAAGTGGAAAGACACAATAATTAGGAGATAGCTGTATTGTATTTTAAGCTTTGCAGACGTAAATCGTGGGTTTTACTGTCGCAAATTGAGTTTACCAAGCGATTTATGTTCCCTATTGATTAGCTGGTGTTGTTCTCATAGAAATTGTTAGATAAGCATATTGTGTTTTATGAGATTGATGAAGATACTTCAAGATTCAGCTGTCTGTTAGATATATTATTATTTAACCTAGCTCAATACATAAACTCAGCTAAAACATGTATGAAGATGTTATCAGAAACGATATATTTTCACGTTATTCATCGATAAATTCCCAACCCAGAGCTCACTCTCACTCGGACCGGAGTCAGTATACCAGATATATTTTATATAGTGGGTCCGGACCCGGATTTTATATGCTGGATCCTGTTCCGAATTTCGTATTAATCCGGATTTGATATACTAGATCCTGTTCCGAATTTTGTTTTGGTCCAGATGTTATGTACTAAATACGGGTTCGAATTTTTTTCTTGACCATGGTCCGAATTTTGTACTGGTTTGGATTTTATATACCTAACACGTGTAATTGCACAGAACTAGATCAATATTTCAATACCCCCAATTTTTCCTTCTCGTTCAGTTAAGTTAAATTACGTTATTAATTAATTGTAATTGCGTGTACATTTTCATATATTGCTATAGTCATTACATTCAGACTATCGTAATTTTAATCAACGTCAAGACGATTATATATTCACACGATGTACCTGACCATATGTGTCATCTTAATCCATGACATACCACTAAACGATGTACCTGACCATATGTGTCATATTAATCCATGATATACCACTAAATCATGTACCTGACCATATGTGTCATCTTAATCCATGATATACCACTAAATCATGTACCTGACCATATGTGTCATCTTAATCCATGACATACCACTAAATGGTGTACCTGACCATATGTGTCATATTAATCCATGATATACCACTAAATGATGTACCTGACCATATGTGTCATCTTAATCCATGACATACCACTAAGCGATGTACCTGACCATATGTGTCATCTTAATCCATGATATACCACTAAAGGATGTACCTGACGATATGTGTCGTCTTAATCCATGACATACCAAAAAGCAAAATATACGTATTGTTACTGTCATGGACTATAATTATTATGCTTGAATTCATGTACATACCATTATATCTATTGCACCTTGGTATAGACAACAATTATCATTTATCTAGTACCTTCTTTAAGTATATACACATCCTACTTCCTAACATCAAGCGTTTACTTCCATCTTACCCCTGTACACCTCTGGTTTGTTGAGTGTTAGTTAGTGATAACGTTTGTGTTTGTTAGTAGGTTATGTACCATTATATCTATTGGACCTTGGTATAGACCCCAATTATCGTTTATCTAGTACCTTGTTTAACTATATACAAATCCTACTTCCAACCATCGTTTACTTCCCTGTACATCTCCGTAGCTCTTTTCACAAAAATTCGTAAGTATAGTCCTAACTTTTTCACTTAAGATTATCTTACGACAATTCCTAAGTCCTTTTCACAAAGATTATCTTACGACAAATTTTAATCTTACGACTAAAATTACACTTACTATAAAAATTCTTCCTTATGTGTACTCGATACAACATTATGTGATAAAGTTTGTCAGTGATTTGTGACAGGTCAGTGGTTTTCTCCGAGTACTCCAGTTTTCTCCACCAATAAAACTGACCGATATATTGCTGAAAGGGGCGTTGAACACCATAAACCATCTTTCTTAGCAACCTAGTTTCATTTCCATAGCACAACAAAACATTTTTTTTTAAATAAAATTATTCTATAAAATATCCCCGGCACTGATTTATGAGCAGTTTTTTATGCTATGATGTGTTTGTATGTTTATATTGAATTTTTATCTAATATATGAATCGGTCACCAATAACTGCACAAAATATGAACGGGTATGATTTTCGTATAAAGGAACATTTCTAATGCATGTAAATTAAAATGATCTATAATAATTATCATTACTTGGAGTTGTGCGTCACCATCCATGCATGGTTACTTTAAGTAGAATTATTTTTTAAGGGAGTGTAAAAAAAAACCTAATCATATAATTCATTTTATCGGTTATTTGTCAGCAAAATATATACCCCCCCTTTTTTTTCCAATTAATCCCATCCCACATAAAATTAAACACTTGTCCTTTTACTGATGAAAATTTATTCGGATTTTTCTGAGATAACCCAAATTAAGATGTGTTTACCATCTATCAATCACGAAGACGAATAAATATCCCTGTTATATATTTATATTAAAGGGGCATTAGCTACGATTTTGACCAAAAAAATATATTCTTTGGATATTGGTAAATAGCTTTAAAATGATGAAATAAAGTTAAATATTTCACATTAAACAGCTTATCGAACCACTTTCCGCCTTTTGAGAACGAAAATTACCATCGATTACTTATTTGCTTGCAAGCAAATAATTTGACCTCGCTTTTTCCGTATGCAATTGACCTTACTAGTGACAGGTAAAGACGAATAATTTGTATTTTGTCGCTTATTAACTGCCAACTTGCGTGGTTCTTTGTCCGTAATTAATACCGACTAAAAGCAGATTCACAAAAAATAAGAAATAAGTGCATTGTTGTACTGATCTAATGACGATTCGACAAACTCCGTAAACAATGTCGTGATTACGTCTATTTCTTGATCGATCTCAAAACACGAGCAGTTACACGTTTTTTCCCCGATGCGCGTACATTTCATAACATTTATAAGTTACAGAAACACGTTTTATTAAGGCATCAATCATATCTGATAGTTTTTATGGGTAACAAAAATTTACGATTTGGCAGATAATGCCCCTTTAATATAACAGACGACAGATTTATAAAAGCATAATTGCTTGTTTCTGAATCCTGTATGTAATTACTATGTTTGATGTACTGTATTGTCTGAATATTTTCGAAATAAATATTGTTTAAATTAACAGAAGAATGTACACAAGTTTATGTATTGCCACAGTGTTCGATGATCATCGAAGTTGCCAGACATTAATAAATTATATTACTAATATAAGGCAAAATCAAAACGATATCATTGGATCCAGAAACTTCAAGTCCTAATGTGACTGTTCATACAACACTTTTGTAAGCGGAGACTGTAGCTATCTAGAAGAAAATCCCGTATTCCATTTGTTTTTAAATAAAAAATAATAATAATAAAAAGAAGATTGTTTACCAAGTTTGCTAGTTGTTTTTTCGATTGTCGATCGTTCCCAATTTGAAATATAAAATTAAAAGAATTAACCAGATTTGTTTTCGATTTTTTTCACATACGATAAAAGATAAGAGAACTATTTCTCTTAAAATCAAAATTTTACACTTACGACAGGGTAGTTTTACATGTAAAGTTAGGACTATTTTTACACTTAAGATTATCGTAAGTATTTTTTTGTGAAACTCATTTTAATCATAGTTTTACACTTACGACAATTTTTTATAGTAAGAATTGTTGTGAAAAGAGCCGCTGGTTTGTTGTTAGTTAGTGATACCGTTTGTGTTTGTTTATATGTATGTTAGTAGGTTACTAATATATACCAGTTTTATCATATTTATAATTTAAAGTTGGGTGAGGTATTTATTACATGTTATACTTACAATATTTATATCTTTTTTTATTTTAGGACAGAACGTCTTTCTACGTAAGTAATTAATTACTGATTTCTACAAAACACATTACATTTGTTATTTATTTTTAAGCCATAAGCAATGACATACGGGTAGGGTTTCTTTTCATTTAAACGTGTAAATAAACAAGGGCAACGCAAAGCGTGGGGTATCCCCTCACCTACAAATTTGACCCGGTGACCTTGACCTTTGACCTATGTCCTTGAAAATCAATAGGGTTCCAGATTCTCTTAAGGACTAAGTATGTACCATGTTTGGTCAAAATCCACTGACGGATGTTGATTCTAGAGTGTTCACAAGGATGTTACAGGGTAAAAATTAGACCCTGTGACCTTGAAATGCAACAGGGTTTCAGACTGTTCTAAGGACTAAGTATGTACCAAGTTTGGTCAAAATCCATTGAAGGATGTTGATTCTAGAGTGTTCATAAGGATGTTACACGGTACAAATTAGACCCTGTGACCTTGACCGTTGACCTTGAAAATCAATAGGGTTCTAGACTCTCCTAAGGACTAAGTATGTACCAAGAGTGGTCACAATCCATTGAAGGATGTTGATTCTAGAGTGTTCACACGGATGTTACGGAAGGACGGACGGTAGCGTTACTATATCCCTTCGCAACTTCGTTGGCGAGGGGATAATAAAACAAACTTTAATGTCTATGAACGGATTAAAGATACAGTAGGTGTAATCAGACACCTTTATTCGAAAAATGACAGATAATACAATTGTCAAAAGAAAACAAAAACAGACAAACGATGGATGGCATAGCACAACACGGAAAACTAAAGGTTGAAAAACATTAACCCCACTAAAATACGGTGAAGAATACAGATCTGTGTGGGATGTGAAATAGTGTTGGGAGAAAGTAGTATACCCTGGTAATCCTCAAGTGGCTCTCAATAAAATATCGGCTTTAAAAATCATTTGCATAGAAAGAATTGTTATTTGTTTCATGACCAATGCTGCCATATGGGCTGGTCCACTCATATCGGTCACTCTTATGTGATCATTTAAGAACAGTCATTTACTTTTTACTTGTTTCGATATTTAGTATTTTATAAAAGACACAGCAGATTTGAATGTTTCAATCGAGCGATTCATAATTATGTGCTGTGACAGCCCGTTTCAATCAGACAAGTTTGAAGATATCAAAGGGGTAATCAGAATCCGTATATCGAAGAATAACAGACAACACAATGGCCAAAAGAAAAGGTACAAAAGAACAAACAACGATCTACAAAAGTACATATAAAACTAAAGATCGAGTAACACGAACCCCCGGACTGTCTTCTGATTTAAAGAGAAGTTATGTTATTCATATTAGAATCGAAATGATTTATAGGAGACATAAAAGTTGTGACATTTTATCTTTAGTAACATCATTTTATTTGCATTTATCTCGGGCTATCGCTCGGGTTTAAATATTTACCAATGTAATGCTACATATTAAAACTGTCACACTTTCTGGCTTGATGACTGAATTAATAATTAAAACTGTCACACTTTCTGGCTTGATGACTGAATTAATAAACGTGTATCATTATCTGATTGTTTCTTGTCTCCTTTAAATGAATGGTGTTAATGTTTGTGTTTATTTGTATTTTTACAGAGAGAATCCAATGTAAGTATATCAAGTAAATTATTTTAACCTCTACGTTGTGTCAAAATTTGACGCCATGTTTAAAATCTTGGAGTTAAATGCCAGGCTATGGAAAACACATACCCTAAGAACAGATCCGTCATCCCCCAGACATTCAGTCTTTATAGGTCATACAACAAATCCTCCATAGAGGTATTAAAATACAACTAAATACATAAAATCCTCCATAGAGGTATTAAAATACAACTAAATCCACCAAATTTGGGCTCAAAATAATCCTTATATATGTTACTTCAATTATCAAATTTAATTATTCCATTCCATTTAGTATTTTTCACAATCTACACAGCCAAAGGAACTGCTTTCTTTAAAACGGACTACTTGTGTATATGTTCTAAGCTTTGATTGGTTGAATTAGTGGTTTGACACCTAAAAGTACTAGTAGATTATAAACAAACACACAACAATATATTAAACACTACAAGTATAACTGGTGAAACCCTGATACACATGAATATCAAACACTACATGTATAACTGGTGAAATATTGATATACATGAATATCAAACACTACAAGCTTAACTGGTGAAATATTGATATACATGAATATCAAATACTACAAGCTTAACTGGTGGAACATTAATATACATGAATATCAAACACTACAAGTATAACTGGTGAAATATGCATCTTATAAAATCATTTATACATCGTCTTTCTTAAAATGCCAAACATCATAATTTGTGGAATTTATTTTCGAAAATTTAAGAATGTGGGTTCTGAGGTTGTGCTTCGTCATTTTCATTGAGTTTTGTTATCGAATGTTATGTTACGCATACAGACAATAATGACATTTCATTCTGATTCAGTATTTTTGTCACAACTAACTTGTATATTTTACCACTTATTTAATTTTTGCTATGCCCATGGGTATAGACACAAAACCTAGCTTCTCTTCTGTGTATGATTCAACAGTCATACCTGGATATCATATTGCTGTGTCAGATATAAACATGTACAGACCCAGATCATCACGTCAATTGATAGTACATTGTTAAATTCAATATTCGTTGTCTCTACGGCCTAGATCGTAAGATATAGAGTGCTTACTTTTACAAACAAGATGCTCGCAGCCGATCTTTTCTTTAAAGCATTCTACCTTTGACATTATTTGTATTCTATGGATGTTAAAAATAATAATCACTCTATCAGTCATATTTATTATAATATGTAAAGGGTCGTCGAGGCTGTGATCATGTTGTATTTTACCAGCTACTTATGTAATAAGTGTTTATCATGACATAGAGAGTTAGATTTCTGCTGTGGTGAGTTGTACTCGATTCAATATTATCTAAAGTTGTCAGTTACTTGCCTTTGGTCAGTGACTTCGGCTGTGATCATGTTGTAGATTATCGGCTACTTATGTAATCAGTGTTTATCAGAGTTTCATTCCTGCTGTGGTGATGTGTACTGGATACCATGTTATCTAAGGTTGTCAGTTAATTGCCTTTGGTCAGTGACTTCGGCTGTGATCATGTTGTAGATTACCAGCTACTTATGTAATCAGTGTCTACCAGAGTTTGATTCCTGCTGTGGTGAGTTGTACTCGATATCATGTTATCTAAGGTTGTCAGTTACTTGCCTTTGGTCAGTGACTTCGGCTGTGATCATGTTGTAGATTACCAGCTACTTATGTAATCAGTGTCTACCAGAGTTTGATTCCTGCTGTGGTGAGTTGTACTCGATATCATGTTATCTAAGGTTGTCAGTTACTTGCCTTTGGTCAGTGACTTCGGCTGTGATCATGTTGTAGATTACCAGCTACTTATGTAATCAGTGTCTACCAGCGTTTGATTCCTGCTGTGGTGAGGTGTACTCGATACCATGTTATCTAAGGTTGTCAGTTACTTGCCTTTAGTCAGTGACTTCGTGTTAAGACGCTCTACTCTAAAGGGTCGTCGAGGGTGTGATCAGGTTGTAGATTACTAGCTACTTATGTAATCAGTGTCTACCAGAGTTTGATTCCTGCTGTGGTGAGGAGTACTCGATACCATGTTATCTAAGGTTGTCAGTTACTTGCCTTTGGGCAGTGACTTCGTGTTAAGACGCTCTACTCTAAAGGGTCGTCGAGGGTGTGATCAGGTTGTAGATTACTAGCTACTTATGTAATCAGTGTCTATGAGAGTTTGATTCCTCCTGTGGCGAGTTGTACTCGATACTATGATCTCTAAGGTTGTCTGTTACTGCCCGGTGATCAGTGACCGTTTGTGGCTACGACAGTCCCCTCCCAATCAATAGACTGACACAATATAATGGAAATGTTGTGAAAGTGGCGTTAAACAAGTATGGCTCTTTGACAGAAGAGGGTACCTCATTTTTTTCGATTTCGAGCGTACCTGATGAAGGTTATTCCAGAAACGCGTTGTGCGCACTAAATTTGATATCTACGTTTTATTATTTAAAAGTATATTTGGATATTTACGATATAAATATATATATATACGTCTGAAAATTAAACCAAACAGTGTTAGAATTAGATTTTATAGCTGTCAAATTTTTGTTCTTCCCTAGACGGGATTTGAACTCACACCATTGATACACTGCAGCACCAATCGCTTAGCCTTATGTCCAGCACCCTAGACCACTCGACCACATTCGCTCCATCAAAATGGAACTTCAATAATCGAAGTGTTACCTTGTTTTGTAAGGAAAATCTAGAGATAGACACAAGACATGTGTCTAAGGGTGTGTAGATGGTACATATATACTTAATATTATAATTTGACAGCAATCTAACTCATCAATTTTTCAATATATTGTATAGGATAATGAAGAATTCATTATACAGTCACAGGAAATAAAGTATATTATACAAACGTCTAAGCAAGTGACAACCTTACAATATATCTGCCCCTCTGGGTCTCAAGTTACTTTTGATACTAGGTTAATACTAAATATTAAAGGGGCATTAGCTACGATTTCGACAAAAAAAATATAAGCTTTCGAAATTGATAAATAGCTTTAAAATGATGAAATAAAGGTAAATATTTCACATTAAACAGCTTATCGAACCACTTTCCGCCTTTTGAGAACGAAAATTACCATCTATTACTTATTTGCTTGCAAGCAACTAATTTGACCTCGCTTTTTCCGTATGCAATTGACCTTACTAGTGACAGGTAAAAACGAATAATTTGTACTTAGTCGCTTATTAACTGCCAACTTGCATGGTTCTTTGTCCGTAATTAACACCGACTAAAAACAGATTCACAGAAAATAAGAAATAAATGCATTGTTGTACTGATTTATGACGATTCGACAAACTCCGTAAACAATGCCGATAATTAATAAGATGGCGTCCATTTCTTGATCGATCTCAAAACACGAACAGTTGCACGTTTTTTCCCCGATGCGCGTACATTTCATAACATTTATAAGTTACAGAAACACGTTTTATTAAGACATCAATCATATCTGATAGTTTTTATGGGTAACACAAATTTACGATTTGGCAGATAATGCCCCTTTAAATATTACATACGTCTGGAAATTAAACCAAACAGTGTTAGAATTATATTTTAGATCTGTCAATTTTTTGTTCATCTCTCGACGGGATTTGAACTCACACCATTGATACACTGCAGCACCATGCACTTAGCCTTACATCCAGCGCCCTAGACCACTCGACTACATCCGATCCTTATATATATATATGTTGCTATAATTTAAATATTACACAAATCTATTTTTTTTTCTAACTTATTACACAAATCTATGACGTATGATATCTGATCTACAGTATTAAATTTCTTTAAACATTTTTACCGGAAGTGACGCTGTGAATCCAATTGATAATTAGCGTCGTAAAATGCAGGAAAAAGTTATATCTGTCGTTGTGTAAAATAAACAAATATTAGGTATTAATTCTCACATGTTATTCCTGTTTGTAAAGAATAATCCCGACTTTGTTTTATTTCAAATTTGTAGGTTATTTTCTATTTATCAATAAGAAACATATAACGCGAGAGATATTTCTAGTTAAGCAATAGTATCGCAAACTATCAAAGGTAAACAAAGAGATGACAATATAACGTTGATCTATTTATATAATAATAATTGATACACAATATATATTTAATTAATAAAATCAATCACACAAAATGATTGACTTAGTGGAATTTAGTTTGAAGTAAATCTAAAAAATAAGCATCATTTTAAATAAATACAATCACAAAACATCATCAGAAATAATGACAATCACAACACATCATTTGAAATAAATACAATCACAAAACATCATTTGAAATAAAGACAATCACAAAACATCATTTGAAATAAAGACAATCACAAAACATCATTTGAAATAAAGACAATCACAAAACATCATTTGATTTGATTGATTGAATGATTTTTGGTGTTAAACGCCACTTTCAGCATTATTTCAGCTATATCTTGGCGACTAGTTTTAGTGGTGGAAGAAGGTGGAGTACCCGGAGGGAACCACCGACCATGGATAAGCAACTGGTAAGCTTTATCACTTGCGGCTGCGAGTCGAGTGCACCTTTCTTGTAATTTACAGAGCCAGGTGCAAACCCACGTTGTATTGGTGATAGGCTTGTATGAGTTACTAGGTAATCCAACTACCTAACGCATTGAGCCACCCGGGCCCTTAAAGCATCATCTGAAATCAAGTCAATCACAAAACATTTGAAATTAAGACAAGCACAAAGATCATTTAAAACAAATACAATCACAAAACATCATTTGAAATAAAGACAATCACAAACCATCATTTGAAATAAAGACAATCACAAAACATAGATGATAATACTACTTGATACCTTTACAATTATCAACGATATTATAAAACAGTAAAGATCAATCTCTTAAAATTAACAAAACAAAAGAATAATAATGAAAAAAAGAAGTTTTGTAAATATATAATCTTGAACTGTCTCTGTACTTCTACTATCAAAGTTCTACTGTAAGTAATAAATAAAAACATCTTGATGAAACTTATATTTATTATCATTTATCTTCTATGTTAACTATAGCATCACATAACATTGTACAGACAGTCTTTGTGTTGATCGTTGTTCCCTTTATAATTTAATTTTATATTAGACAAAACTTGGAAGGTTAAGTCTAACACTTTAATGCAAAGAATAAATATACCTTTTGAAGGCTTAAGACTTGTACTTTAAGAATAAGTTTCAGTCTTATATTTTAAGACTAAATTTAAGTCTTATATTTTAAGCCTAAATTCAAATCTTATGTTTTTAGACTAACGTTAGGTTTTACACTTTAAGACTAACTTTAAGTCTTATATTTTAGAACAAGTTTAAGTCGAACACTTTAAGAATAAGTTTAAGTCTAACACTTTAAGGATAAGTTTATGTATAACACTGTCAGACTAAGTTTAATCTTATGTTTTAAGACTAAGCTTAAGTTTTATATTTTAAGACTTAGTTTAAGTCTACCACTTTAAGACTAAGTTTAAGCTTTATATTTTAAGACAAAGTTTAAATCTAACACTTTAAGACTAAGTTGAAGTCTTATATTTTAAGACTAAGCTTAAATCTTATATTTTAAGAATAAGCTTAGGTATAACACTTTAAGATTAAGTTAAATCTTGTGTTTTAAGACTAAGCTTAAGTCTTATATTTTAAGACTAAGTTTAAGTCTTATGTTTTAAGATTAAAATTAGGTATAACATTTTTAGACTAAGCTAAGTCTAACACTTTAAGACTAAGTTTAATTTTAAGTTTTAAGACTAGTCTTATATTTTAAGACTAAGTTTAAGTCTTATATTTTAAGAATAAGATTAGGTATAACACTTTCAGACTAAGTTAAGTCTAACACATTAAGACTAAGTGTAATCTTATATTTCAAGACGAAGTTTAAGTCTAACACTTTATGACTAAGCTTAATCTTATATTTTAAGACTAAATTTAAGTCTTATATTTTAAGACTAAGTTTAAGTCCTATATTTTAAAGCTAAGTTTAAGTCATATATTTTAGGACTAAATGTATTTCTGATAAATTCAAAACTAAATTTTAGTCTTATACTTTAAGACTAAGTTTAAGTCATATATTTTAAGACTAAAATTAAGTCTGATATTTTAAGACCAAGTTTATGTCTTATATTTCCAGACTAAGTTTAAGTCTACCACTTTAAGACTGATGTTTTAAGACTAATTTTGAGTCTAACATTTTAAGACTAAGTTTAAGTCTTATATTTTAAGACGCAGTTTAAGTCTTATATTTTAAGACGCAGTTTAAGTCTTATATTTTAAGACTAAGTTTAAGTCATATATTTTAAACCAGAAACATCCGATCAGCCTGATCTGGAGACATGTGCATTAAAATGTCATTATTTATAGTAAAGTGGGCTCGGAGTTACTGATAAACAACAGCTGATATCGGTAAACATAAGCACAATAACATGGATCAGGACTCTTGCGTGAATATATAAGCACAACATCAAACACATAAAATTAGATTTCTAAATTATCATATTTAAAATGTTACGTCTTTAAGACTAAGCTTAAGTCTGATAAATTTAAGACTAAGTTCCAGTCTTATATTTTAGAATAAGTTTGGGTGTAACACTTTCAGACTAAGTTAAGTCTAACACTTTAAGACTAAGTTTAATCTTATGTTTTAATACTAAGCTTCAGTCTTATATTGTAAGAATAATCTTAGGTATAATACTTTCAGACTAAGTTAAAACTAACACTTTAAGACTATGTTTAATCTTATATTTCAAGACTAAGTTTAAGTCTAAAACTTTATGACTAAGGTTACTCTTATATTTTAAGACTAAATTTAAGTCCTATATTTTAAGACTAAGTTTAAGTCTTATATTTTAAAACTAAGTTTAAGTCATATATTTTAGGACTAAATTTAAGTCTGATAAATTTAAGACTAAGCTTAAGTCATATATTTTAAGACTAAATTTAAGTCTGATAAATTTAAGATCAAGTTTATGTCTTATATTTCCAGACTAAGTTTAAGTCTACCACTTTAAGACTGATGTTTTAAGACTAATTTTGAGTCTAACACTTTAAGACGAAGTTTAAGTCTTATATTTTAAGACGCAGTTTAAGTCTTATATTTTAAGACTAAGTTTAAGTTATATATTTTAAGACTCAGTTTCAGTCTTATATTTTAAGACTAAATTGAAGTCTTATATTTTTAGACTAAAGTTAAGTTTTACACTTTAAGGCTAAGTTTAATTCATATATTTTAAGACTCAGTTTCAGTCTTATATTTTAAGACTAAACTTAAGTCTTATATTTTAAGACTAAATTCAAGTCTTATATTTTTAGAATAAGGTCAAGTTTTAGACTTTAAGACTAAGCTTAAGTCATACACTTTAAGAATAAGCTTAATTCTAACACTTTAAGAATAAGTTTAAGTCTAACACTTTCAGACTAAGTTAAGTCATATATTTTAAGACTAAGTTTAAGTCTTATATTTTAAAATTAAGTTGAAATGATATATTTTAGAACTAAATTTAAGTCTGATAAATTTAAGACTAAGTTTCAGTCTTATATTTTAAGACTAAGTTTAAGTCATATATTTTAAGACTAGAATTAAGTCTGATATTTTAAGACCAAGTTTATGTCTTATATTTCCATACTAAGTTTAAGTCTAACACTTTAAGACTGATGTTTTAAAACTAATTTTGAGTCTAACACTTTAAGTCTTATATTGTAAGACGCAGTTTAAGTCTTATATTTTAAGACTAAGCTTAAGTCCTATATTTTAAGACTAAATTCAAGTCTTATATTTTTAGACTAAAGTTAAGTCATATATTTTAAAACTAAGTTTAAGTCTTATGTTTTAAGACTAAGTTTAAGTTATATATTTTAAGACTAAGCTTAAGTCTGATAAATTTAAGAATAAGTTTCAGTCTTATATTTTAAGACTAAGTTTAAGTCTTATATTTTAAGACTAAGTTGATGTTTTATATTTCCAGACTAAATGCAAGTCTTATGTTTTAGACTAAAGTTAAGTTTTACACTTTAAGAATAAGTTTAAGTCATACACTTGAAGAATAAGTTTAAGTCATACACTTTAAGAATAAGTTTTTTAAGTCTAACACTTTAAGACTAAGTTTAAATCTTATATCTTAAGACTAAGTTTAAGTCTTATATTTTAAGACTAAGATTAGGTCTTATATTTCAAGACTAAGTTTGTGTCTAACACTTTAAGACTATGTTTAAGTCTTATATTTTAAGATTAAGTTTAAGTCTAACACTTTCATGAGGATACATTACTATGGGGGTTGAATTATGTTACTTCAATATAAACTATAAATGGGTACTGTTAGATAGAAGAAAAATAGTTTAACATCGATAAAAAAAATGACTATACATTATAATATATATTGTAATCCAATTGTTCATCTATTGGAAAATGCAGGTACACAAACACAGTACAGTATTATTTACTATTAACATTAATTTAGACATGTTGTACTACATATCAACCTGTATCAGGTTAAATAGATTTAATATCCCATTTTAAATGACAATTGTATACCAGCATTATCATCAAGTACTATTATATACTGTTATACTTTATTGTTACATTTAAACATTATACTGGAATTATGTCTTTACAGGAGAGCAGATCTGTAAGTATAATTACTGTAACGTAGTGTAGTAAATTGAAACAGTAAACAATCTTTTATAGATGCTCACTATTTCTCACCTGTACTATATTTGTAATTTGTAAAAATATATATTATTTCTCTAAATTGATGATTAACCATAATCAAGTACAAGAAATGTTGTATTTGAATCATTGGAGATAAACAGTGAATAGAAAAAATAGTTGTTTATAAAAGCATCAACAACAAAAATATTAATTTTCATCTCTTAAACCATGAAAAGTTGAACTTATAAAACTAGAACTGTCTCTGTTTTTGTACTATCAATGTTGTAAGCAATAAATAAAAACATCTTGATGTCTACTTATATTTATTGTCATTTTAATAGTTTTCTCTTCATTTATTTTCTATGTTAACTATAGCATCACATAATACTTTAGTCAGTCTTTGTGTATATCTTTTTCCCTTTATAATTTGTTTTTAGCCCACCTTGCCAAAGGCAATATGAGCTTTTGCCATCACTTGGCGTCGTCGTCCGTCGTCCGTTAACTTTTCACATTTTAATCTTCTCCTCTGAAACCCCTCAGCCAAATGAACAGCAACTTGGTAGAAAGCATCTATGGAAGATCCTCTATAATGATGGCTCTCTTCGTCCCGATCCATTAACAAACATGGCCACCACAGGCAATTCTTGTTTCTGATTGGCCTATTTTTGAAAATCTTCTCCTCTAAAACTACTCGGCCAAATGAACTGAAACTTGGTAGGAAGCATCTATGGAAGGTCCTCTATTAAGCTTGCTCATTTCGTCCCGATCCATTAAAAAACATGGCCGCCACAGGCAATTCATGTTTATGATTGTATGCTTTCTAAAAAAAAAATCCTGTGGAAAGGGAGATAATTCTAATTTAAATATAGATACTAGTAAAATGCAGTCAATCTCTATGAATTGAATTACAGATACATATGCCTCTAAAATCCCTCAGCCAAATGAACTGAAACTTGGTAAGAAACATCTATGAAAGGCCCTCTATACAGATTGCTCATTTCGTCCCGAACTGTTAACAAACATGGCCGCCACAGGCGACTCTTGTTTCTGATTGGCTGATTTTAAAAATTCTTTTCTTCTGTAACAGCTTGGCCAAATGAACCGAAACTGAGTAGGAATCATCTATGGGCGGTCCTCTATAAAGAGTGCTCATTTTGTTCCCATCCATTAACAAGCATGGCCGCCACAGGCTCTTGTTTCTTATTGGCTGATTTTAAAAATTCTTCCCATCTGAAACCGTTTGGCCAAATATACCAACATTTCCTCTATAAAGATAGCTCATTTCGTCCCGATACATTAACAAACATGGCCACCACAGGCAATTCTTGTTTCTGATAGGCCTATTTTTTTAAATCTTCTCCTCTGAAACTGCTTGGCCAAATATACCGAAACTTTGTAGGATGCATCTATGGGAGGTCCTCTATAGCGATTACTCATTTCGTCCAGATCCATTTGCAAACATGGCCGCCACAGGCAATTCTTGTTTCTGATTGGTCGATTTCTAAAAATCTTCTCCTCTGACACCGCTTGGCCAAATTATCCGAAACTTAGTAGGAAGCATCTATGGAAGGTCCTTTATAACGATTGTTCATTCTGTACCAATCCATTAACAAACATGGCTGCCACAGGCGATTCTTGTTTCTGATTGGCTGATTATTTTATATTTTTCCCCTCTGAAACCGTTTGGCCAAATGTACTGAATCTTGGTAGGAAACATCTATGGAAAGTCCTCTGTTGCGATTGTTCATTTCGATCCGATCCCTTAGCACACCTGGTGGCCACATGCAATGCTTGTTTCAGATTGGCCTATTTTTAAAAATCTTCTCTGAAACCGCCTGGCCAAATGAACCGAAACTTGGTAGGATGCATCTATGGAGGTCCTCTATAAAGATTACTCATTTTGTCACTATCAATTAACAAATATGGCTGCCACAGGGAAGTCTTGTTTCTTATTAGTCAATTTCTAAAACAGCTTTTCCTCTGAAGCGCTTGACCAAATGGTATGACACTTGGTAAGAATCATCTATGGAAGATCCTCTATGGCGATTACTCATTTCGTTTTGATCCATTTACAAACATGGCTGCCACAGGCAATTCCTGTTTTAGATTGGTCAATTTCTAAAAATCTTATCTGAAACTGCTTTGCCAAAATGAACCGATATTTGGTGGGAAGCACCTATGGAACGTTCTGTATTAAGTTTCCTCAAAGTAGAATGAAAGGTGAGCGACACAGGCTCAGCCCACTGAGCCTTTCGTTATATTAGACAAAACTTGGAAGGTTAAGTCTACACTTTAATGTTAAGAATAAGTGTTACTCTTGAAGGTTTAGCTTAAGTCTAACACTTTAAGACTAAGTGGCATTCTTATATTATAAGACTAAGTTTAAGTCTTATACTTTCAATCTCTTAAATCATGAAAAATCGAACTTTAAGATTGTGTTGTAAATATCTAATCTAGAATTGTCCCTGTACTTGTACTATCAAAGTTCTATTGTAAGTAATACTTATATTTATTATCATTTCAATTGTTTTTTTAATCTCTTTATTACTATTTTATGTTAATTAAAACATCAAATAATATTTTACAGTCAATGTTTTTGTATGTTTTTGTACCTTTTATAATTTGATGTAATATAAGACTAAACGTGGAAGTTTCAGTCTAACCCTTCAAGACTAGGTCTAAGTCCGACTCGTCAAGACTAAGTCTAATCCTTCAAGTCTATGTCTAAGTCTGACTCGTCAAGACTAAGTTTAAGTCTAATCCTTCAACACTAGGTCTAAGTCTGACTCGTCAAGACCAAGTTTAAGTCTAACCCTTCAAGACTAAGTCTAAGTCTGACTCGTCAAGACTAAGTTTAAGTCTAACCCTTCAAGACTAAGTCTAAGTCTGACTCGTCAAGACTAAGTCTAAGTCTGACTCGTCAAGACTAAGTTTAAGTCTAACCCGTCAAGGCTAAGTCTAAGTCTGACTCGTCAAGACTAAGTTTAAGTCTAACAATTTAAGACTAAGTCTAAGTCTGTAACTTCAAGACTAACTTTAACTTAACACTCTAAGACCAAGATGAACACTTAAAGAGTAAGCTTAAATCTAACACGTTACCACTAAGTTTAAGTCAAGCACTTTATGACTTAGTGTAAGTTAACACTGTAAGACTACGTTTAGGTCAATACTATAAGACTAAGTTTAAGTTAACAATGTAAGACTAAAGCTTAAGTTAACACTGTCAGGCTAAGTCTAAGTATAACACTTTATGATTAAGCTTAAGATAAAACTCTAAGAATAAGATTACGTCTGACACTCTATGTTTATTTCTAAAAATTCCTTGAAGATGTACTATTAATGGGTGCAGTTAAATAGGAGAAAACTAGTTGAACATAACCACATAATGACTACACATTACAATGTATATTGTAATTCAGTTGTTGATCTATTGGGGAATTCAGATACACCAACACCAGACGGTATTATTTACTATCGGTATTAATATTAACTTAGACATGCTGTATTACATGTTAACCTGTATCAGGTTAAATAAATTTAATGACCAATTTTAAATGACTATTGTGTATTAATTATTATGTATACCAGCATTATGATAAAGTACTATTATATACTGTTAAACTTTATTGTTACATTTTAATATTATACTGTAATTATGTCTTTACAGGGTACCAAATATGTAAGTATAATTACTGTAACGTAGTGTAGTAAATTAAAACAGTAAACAATCTTTTATAGATGCTCACTATTTGTAATCTATACTTGTTTATATAAACCGTTCGTTTTCATCTATATCTATAAAATAGTATTAATAAATGGGTGTTTTCATAATGGACCAGTTATATGTCCAAGTTTAGTCATAATGGCCCAAGGAAGGTTGTATTGGCCCGAGACAACGCCGAGGACCAATACAACTTTCCGAGGGCCATTATGACTTAACCGAGGACATATAACCAGTCCATTATGAAAACACCCATTTCTTAATACTTTTATTAACCAGTCAATTTCAATTTTAGGTAATCTTCATTCTTTTTGAAGGCCATAGTATTGACCGAAATGGTAGACTATAATTGTATTATCATTTTTCAATATTATCATTTAAATATTAAAATTTTGAAATTTTATGAAAACTTAAATTTTTTAAACTCTGAAAATTTCATGAACACTGAAATTTTTTAAACTTTTTGAACATTTTATCTTTTTGAAATTTTTTGAATTTTTTTGAAATTTTCTAAATTTTTTGAAATTTTTAAAATATTGAAATTTTTTGAAAATTTTGAACTTTAAAATTTTTGTTTTATTGATTTTAGAATTTTGAAATTTTATGAAAATTTTTAGGTAATCTTCATTCTTTTTGAAGAACGCCATAATGAACCGGTCCATTGTGGCTTTTACCAGTCCATTATAGCTTTTGCCGGTCCATTATGGCTTTAAAACCAGTCTGTAGTATTCATAATATAACCTACTGGTTAATAATTAACCATAAAATCGTACAACATATGTTTTATTGGAATCAACCGATATAAACAGTGAATAGATGTTCCAGACCATACGCGTATTTGGACCGTACGCGTACGGTCCGGACCGTATGATAATACTCGTACGATCCGACCATACGCGTATGGTCTGACCGTATCAGTATACTCATACAGTCTAGTGCGAACTGGACCATACGGGTATATAGACCATATGGGTTTTTTACAATAAAAACATTATATCATAATATTTTATTGAGTTTTAGCAATTATATTTATCATAATTATAATTACTTTAAACAAAACACCATCATCACATGAAAAGTAAAGGTTTTTGAACTATAATGCAATTTTAATTATCTACCTGAATCACACTTTCGCATGCACGCCCAGAGTGACACTTGCTGATACAAGGAACGTCGGACTTTCTACACTTACATATTTTGTTCATGCACGTTCCCTTGCATTTATATCTAAATTATGAGCTACTTGTATTGCCGGAATCTGGCTGAATCAGTTTTTCCATTCATTAAAACATTAGTAATTCTCTCGGTCTTCTCACGAGTAAACAGTTGGTTTGATGGTTTTTGTAATAAAGTTCCTAAATATGCTTCAAATGTTTCTTCCCATATTCTGTTTACTGACGATCACTTTAATAACTTTATTCAATTTCAAGCTATTTCGTTAACTGCGAGTGAGCAGAATTCACTTATTACGAACATGCTAAATTCAGGACATGTAAGTTTGTAATAGATTAAATTAGACTTACTTCTAAATTGTACAATTGCGATGATTAACTTTTTTTTAAATATATTTTAGATTCGAATAACGTTGATCTGTAAAATATATTTGAAGCCTCGATAATCTCTTAAAACTAGGCAGACCGTACGCGTATAGGTATTTTGAAAATATACGCATACGGTCCGGACCGTACGCGTATGGTCTGGAACATAGACACTTACAAAAATAGCTGTTGTTAGTATCATACATAAAATTCATGTTAGATTTATAGAGTTTATTTATTAACATAGACATGAATGAGCTTCATTACGCATTAGTGTTTTACTAAACGAATCAATAGTAGAAAGATCTAGTCAAATATTATATTGTAACTTTAGTATAGGAATTTGTGTGTAAAATACAAGGAACACATAAAAGAACATACCGTCTAAACAAGGGAACGGTAGACTGTTTGGTTGTTGATATATGATATTGTAACATTAGTACTAGTGATTGTGTGTAAAATACAATGAACACAAAATAATATACCGTATAAAAATTGAAATAGGATTAATTTAGTTTATAAAAACATTTATTACATACTTAGTTAAAATAAAGGCATTTTTGTATGACCAATATGACCGGAAGTAAACTGTTCATATTTTCACACCCCGGGAAAATTACCGGTTATTGGATTACTACAAGATCATTTCCATATCGGCCCGGGCCAATATGGGTGTCTCGAGCCAATATGGGTGTTTCTTTTGCTAGATGTCGGAAGTATGTGATAAATAATTTAATACATGTGCATTTCCATATTGACCTGGTTATCATCCCTCGACCCATATTGGCCCGAGACGAAGTCGAAGGTCAATATGGGTGTCTCGGGATGATAACCAGGCCAATATGGAAATGCCCATGTATTAATCTGTATTTATAATCCATAATACCGCGGTAGTATATTTACACTATTAAGTCATCATTTCATGTTTTGTGATAAGTTTATTACAATAAACATTTACTTTGACATGTTCAGACATTTATAATCCATAATACCGTGGCAGTATATTTACACTATTAAGTCATCAACATTCTTGATATTTAAAGCATTATTCATTGAACATTTAATGAAAATCTAGTATAACATGTTATTTAAATATGATTATAGTAATCTAACATAAAACAACTTATATATTTTTTTATTGATATTAATATTGTTTCAGAGACTGTGACAAATGTGGGTAAGTACTAAATATGTAATGTATCATACTGGAAGAAAACAGGGGCATAACTTGGCGATCAAACCGAATAGTCATAGAAGGTAAAAAGAACGAACAATAAAACAGTAAAACATCCGATTGTTACTAGTGGAACAGGAACTGTTTACTCTTCCAGAGCACCGAAGTTCAGCCCGATCTTTAGTGGAGTTCGTGTTACTCAATCTTTAGATTTATGTGTATGTTTTGTAGATCGTTGTTTGTTCTTTTGTACTTTTTCTATTGGTTATTGTGTTGTCTGTCCTTCTTCTATTTGCGGATTCTGATTTTCACTTTAGTATCTTCAAACTCTTCTTCGATTTACAAATAAAACAGTAAAATATCCTATTGTTAATAGTGGAACAGGAACTGCTCCCCTTCCGGAGCACCGAAGTTCAGCCCGGTTATAGTAAAACATCCGATTGTTAATAGTGGAACAGGAACTGTTTCCCCTTCCGGAGCACCGGAGTTCAGCCCGGTTATAGTAAAACATCCGATTGTTACTAGTGGGACAGAAACTGCTTTTAGTATCTTCAAACTCTTCGTACATTTCTTGGCAGTCAGTTTCTTCTTCATAGCAAAGCCTTAAAGAAGCATCAATGAGTATAGTATAATATTATAGGATTAAGCACTGTTTTTTAGGAAATTATCTATGTATAAACTCCGGCAACTCACTCACAAACTGAATAAAGTTCGAAGGACATTATGTAAAGTTTGTGAGTGAGCTGCCGGAGTTTATACATACATAATTTCTTAAAAACACAGTATTTAATCCTTATAATTCTTATTCTTGGACATCGTGTTTCTTTTCTACGCTAAATAATATTAAAGAAATACCTAAGGAGAGTCTCAAACAATGGACATACAATACACATGATTGTAAACTAAACAAAAATCCGCGAAATGCTATTGACGACTTTGGAATATAACCAACATGACGTCATTGACGTCATATGAAAACTTCCAGTTTGAAACGTAAAGATTAGACGTTATTTGGCTTCGTGTACGCTTCAAGTTTGATACAACTTAACTAAAATAAGTGTTCAAGGTAAGCTTTTTAAATATTTTTGTGTATTGTTGTAAATATGACTTGCAGAATTTCACATTTTCAAGATGGCAGATCCTTGTTACTTATCATTGCTCGTAGATTTATACGCGTGGAATGACCGGAGAAAAAAGTAGTCTGGTAAACGGAAATATCGATTTATAAATTCCTTTTGAATGACGTAGAATAAGTGACGATATCCAATCAGATTACGAGTTATTGATAAATTCTAGTTAAAATAGAATTATACCTCTATATGATAGATTCTGACAAGACACAAACGATTCAACGCGTTGAATAACAAACATAGAACGTTACATGTTGGATAATATATTATTTAATACTTTCAGATGTATAAGGTTTCATTATCCTATAGAAATTTGATTACATTATAAAGAACGGATTACTGTAACCGACGACATCTTAAACACAAAACACATCAAGATATGTAAAGAGATCAAACTGATTGATGATTGAATTTGACTAACATATTTTAGAATGATTTTATAATGCACAGTCTTAAAATAGAATTTGCTATGAATATAAATAAAGCTACAATGTATAGATGTATTTATATCTTACATGTGTCAAAACGCCATATGCTACAAGAGACATATGTCAATAGACACATTTTATAATATAGAAATACATGTCTTAATTTAATACGATTTGATTTTATTTGAATGTTGTAAATATGATATATTCTAATATTACGGCCTATATATCGTCAACCAGTATATGTCGGTATATATATCTACCTTTAGCACCTACGCACTCAAATTATCGATTGGAAGCAAAAGAACATAATTTAAAAAGTTTCTGTAATGAATAAAAGCCTACAAGGCAGTTTCCGTGAGGTCATACACAACAACTACACATTGTATTACTTTGTTTACATGTATACACCAATATCAGGAGGACCAACCGGTTAATCGAGGAAAGCCGTTCGTGTACGATTGTTAATCGGGTTTTTTGATTCGTGAACGAGTCTGTTACTAGTTCGTGCACGATTATTTTGAAGACCCGGACATGATTCCTTGACGGTAAGCCTCAATTATTACTAATTAATGAAACAATTATTAATTATCTCTTCGCAGTTCCCTTCCTTTATTGGATATCTTTGATGGTGTATGCTCCAAAACTTTCGTTGATATAAACTTAACGTGAAATGTGGTCAGAAAGTCTAAAAAGCATTGCATCAAAATGTCACAAGAACTATAATATTCCTCTATTCACACATTTACACTTTTTTATGACTGAAACATCACTTTAATGGAAACTTTCTTCTATATTGGAGTGGTTAAAAGACCTTTTTCACAAAAAATGAAAAATATGACCGGAAAATTATATTTTTGTCATTTTTTTGTTCGTGAACGAACAGGTTAAAAATTTCGTGTTCGTGATCGATGTTCATGAACGATTACTCAATATAAGATACTTGCATTTTTCTTAGCAAATTAAATGAATTATTTTCTAATGTTGCTTTTTATAAGTGTGTCTCATGAAATATGAGCGTGGCAAGATATAATTTGAGGTGTTTTGCGTCATCGAAAACATATTTCTAAGAAATTACTAATAGACATTCATGAATATATTTTTATGTACTATTCTTTGTAAGGATCAGGCAACACAAATTGTAAGTACACATCAATTTTAAGAAAATATTATGTCGAGTACTGAAACACATTCGACCTCAAACTAGAACTGTAAGCCAAAGGCTAACTAATACCCCCACACACAGCAAATTCCACGAAAAGGTAAATAACTCCTGCAATACTGGAACAATCATAATAAGGTATGGGAAGATTTTCGCCAAAATGTCTTCCCTATAAAACCAGTCAAAAATTCAAATGTAATTTAAGCAAAAAAGCTATGACTGAAATATATTCAGGAGCCCTTACGATGCTATGGCTCAAAATGCCTTTTGTAGATATTAACCATTATGCAGTAAAAAGTACGTGAAGACTTTCCTGCCATAATGTTCAATCTATACTAAAAAAGTATTAGTTTTATGAAAAGCCGAAATGGAAGAAAATTTTGGATTACCAAATGAACAGTTTTAACCAGTTTTAATAAAAAGTTAAACAATCGATGTACCACTCTTACATGGAACAGTACTTAAACGACAGTAACTTTTGCATGTAGAAAAAAAACAACAATCTATGCCAATTTTGATGTCTTGGATGGCTATTTCGGAAAATAATTCCTCGTCAGCAGAGCTAAATGCCAAAAGTTTGGAAACCCAAATAATAAGTCCAAAATATGAACAAAATATAGCCAAAATTACCAAAAGGTGAAAGCCAAAGAACCGTAGACCTACATAATAAAGTAAGTATGCATAATTTATATGTTTGCAGATAAACCATGACTATACTTCCAAAACCTGTTTCAAGAAGAAAAAATTACCAGAAAAAAAAACATTACAGGAAAAACTGTCAAGTTTCAGAAAACAGCAAAAATGATATAAGGACAACACCAAATAAACTATATATCGTACTAAAAGAGAACTTTAAACGCCGAAATCTGATCCTGGTGTGTTTCACTGTGTCGTGCCAAATTTTGGTTGGTTGAATATGCTTTTCCACAAGTGGAATACACAAAAGTCATAGTCTGCAAAAATGTTAATACATCGTACACGACCATATTTTTCAATAACATCTTCGTTCACGAACAAAAAAAATGGAAATATGCAAAAAAGAAACTATATCTTTGCTTAAGTTAAGAATTCTCACGAAAAATAAGTATAAGACAAAGTAACTTTGAAGTTCAAATTTATTTTCTATCATAAAATGTTAATTTAGTAGAAAATTTTGGTTTTTTGCTAGAAAATGGAAACTCTGAAAACAATAAATAGAGTGACATCTACGTTTCTGACCAAATTATTGAAAAATGAAAGTCTGTTATGAAGTTTACTCTTTCGAATTAAATGTATTAATTATTCATTTAAGGAACTACGAAGCCTTTTTTCCTTTTTGCTTATATTTACAAAAGAATATTGAAATTTGGTGTCTTACCTTGCTTTTAAAAACCGGAAATATCGTACACGAACTAGTAACCGAATCGTTCACGAATCAAAAAACCCGATTAACAATCGTACACGAACGACTTTTCTCGATTAACCGGTTGGTCCCCCTGAATATGCGATGAAAACGCACTCATCTGGGGTTTTCCCCGACGGATGTTCCGGCCACCTCCCACGTGATGTTTTATTACGAGGGGGCATTTATTAAATCTGTTTTGTGTCATTAAAGTAATTGAAATAAATATTTGAATATATTATTACTCACACAATAGTAGTTTGATTCAATATATGTGCTGTTGCAATCTTTATTCTCATAAACCATCGTAATACATTGGTATAGAGATACAATATATACAAATATATACAGAAAATAAATAAAAACAATAAATACAATAATAGCCATAGTAATTACCCAGGAGGTAGTAAACTAGAATTAATTTTTCTGATCAACTGACAGAGTTTCCTTAATTTTGATTGTGTTTTACTACTTATTATTTCTTTGAAAGTCAAAACATTAATTCTAGTTAAGTATCGTTTTTCAATACATGATTTTCTTTTGTCATGGAAATAACTGCATCGCATTATATAATGGAATTCGTCCCCAATTTGATTTTCTTGACAGAGTTGACATTTTCTATTTTCCCTTGCGATATTATTCCATCTTCCAGTTTCTATGGGTAATTTTGTATTGGTGGTTCTAAATTTGCAAAAAGTGAAAATGTCTTTATTTTCTAAAATATTAAAATAGTTTTCAAATTCGAATATTTGTTTATAAAGTCTGTAGTTCAATGCCTTTGGGGAATTTTCTAAATTGCTATTCCATTCTTGTAAAAAATGATCTCGGAGACGTAATTTTACATAAGCGATCACCCACTCAGTGCTAAAGTTTATATTCTGAAATGTCCATACATTTGATAAGCCACAGTTATCCAATATATCTTTTACAAACTTTACCCAAGGAGTAGATATATTTCCATTACAAAAGAAACTATGCAAAAGTTTATAAGATATGGCCGACAGCTTGGAAGCCTTTCCAGTAAGTAATTTGCACCAATATGATATTACTCTAGTTTCTATATCTATATAAAGTGGAAAGCGACCAAGCTCGCCGTATATCATAAAATTTGGCGTGCTTTGCTTCAAGTGAAGTATTAATTTGCAGAATTTCAAATGAATTTTTTCAATTACATAATTATCACTAAATCCCCAAACTTCACAGCCATATAGTAATATAGGTTTTACAATTTTGTCAAATAAATCTAACAAGCATTCGATTGATAGATTATGTCTTTTCCCCCTTCTGATAATTTCATACATGGCTTTTGTAGCTTTTTCAATATTTTTTTGTTTTGCTAATTTAAACTTTCCATTTTTTGTAAAAGTAACACCTAAATAATTAAATTCGGTCACAGTTTCAATTTCTTTTTCATTATACCGGAAGTGTACATTTTCCGCAGTTCGACTCGTGGAAAAAACCATAATTTTTGTTTTGTCAATGTTTACTTTAAGTTTCCACAGTTTACTGTATTCATAAAAACTATTTAGTAAAGTTTGTAACCCATCAGAAGTCTCTGACATTAGAACTGTGTCGTCTGCGTATAAAAGGGCGAACAATTTTAAATATATCTCCAATTGTGCTTCTAGTTCGTTAGAAATACTTTCTAAACCTGTAATATTCTTGTCTTCCATAAACTGTTCGAGGTCATTTAAAAATACTGCAAATAAAAAAGGGGACAAGTTTTCTCCTTGTCTAACGCCCACTTCACTTGAAAAGAAATCTGACTTGTTATCATTATAAACAATACATGATTTAATACTATTATACATATTTACTATAAAATTATACATTTTTCCATTTATTTTATTTAATAACAACTTATACCACAATGCTACCCTCCAAACATTGTCGAATGCTTTTTCGAAGTCTACGAATGCGCAGTACATTTTCTTTTTTTTCTTTTTTAATATCTCAAAAAAGGCATGGATACTATATATACAATCTAAAGTAGAATAGCCTTTACGAAACCACATTGATTTTCATTCAACAATAAGAAACTTTCTGAATAAGTATTTAATCTATTATTTAAGATTGCAGTGAACAGTTTACCCAAACAGCTGAGAATTGTAATTGGTCGATAATTTTTGGGGTCATTTTTGTTACCTTTATTTTTATAAAAAGGTTTTATAGTTCCTAATAACCAGCTTTCCGGAATGATCCCGGTGTCAAAAATTAAATTAAAAAGCTTTTCGTAAATATCAACAAACTGATTCCTAGTAGTTTTCATATATTCATTGATAACTTGGTCATCGCCAAAGGCTTTATTGTTTTTAAGGTTTTTTATCCCTTTAAAGATTTCATCTTTCGTAATGGGAGAATTTATATTTTCATTTAATTCGGCTGTGATTGTTGGATCAATGTTCAATGTGTTTTCCGGTTCATTGGTTTCCTTTAAAGTATTCAAGTCTTTGAAGAAATTAAAAAGTTCTTTAAATTCAATATCGGGTTGTCTAGTAGACTTTCCAGTATTTAAAATTTTCCAATATTCTTTCGGATCATTTTTCCGTAAAAATTTCATACGCCTTGACATTTCCTTACGGTGTTTTTTCAGATTACTGTCTAAAGTTTTTTATAGTGTTTTTCAGCGTTATTTACTTCTTCAGATGTAATTTGCCAAGGGTATAATTTTTTCTTTCGTTTTAATTTTCGGTAATTTTGTCGCGCAAATTTGCAATCTAAATTCAACCACGGTTTATCCCCCTTTACTATTTTTGGTTTTCCCTTATAGACGGAACGAGTTCCAAATGTGTTCTTTGCTGCTGAAATAAATAAGTGGCATAAATCTGAAGTGCAAGTGTTAATGAAATCCTGGTTTATTTCTTCCGGATTAATATTATTGAGCTTTTCAGAAAGATCATTGAAATTGTTGACATTTATGTTTTCTATGAACTCTTGGGCCTTTAACGGATTCCATTTTTCAATATTTTGTAAGTTTTTAAAACTTTGATTATTGGTTGAATCGGTTTTTTCTTCCCTAATCGGTTGAGACAGACTAATTCTAACACGAAGCGGTGAATGAACATCGGAAAATAGTCTTGAAAAATCTAAAATACTCATATTTACAATGTTTTTAAAAAATTCTGAGTTACAAATAATATAATCTACTACGCTTGCATTTCGACATGTCAAATGACCTTCTTTATTGTCACCTATTCTTCCGTTTACAATAAACAAATCATTCCCCTTACATAAGTTAAGTAAAATATTGCCATAGGGGTTTTTACATTTGTCCACATTGTTTCGTTTTAAAGGTAGATTTAACTGCTGTAGCACACTTGGGGCAATTTCAATAAAATCATCAAAGGTTTCAAAGAGGGTATTTTCGTCTAATGTAATGAATTCGTCATCCTCTGCTGTTCTTGCATTAAAGTCCCCGATTAGGCAAATATTTTTAAATTTTTCAGTAAATTCTAAGTATTCGTTTTCAATTTGACTAAATGCGTCAGGAGATGAATAGCGAGAGTATTCTGGTGGAATATACACTATACCTAATAACAGGTCAGAGTTTAGCTTCATCAATTTTGATGATATTTTGCACCACAATACAAACTTATTTTCAGTTTCAATTACTTCTATATCACCCTCAAACTTCTCTCTGAAACCTAATACTATTCCACCAGACTTTCGACAGGAAAATGTTTTTCTATTTTTCATTTTAAAAATATAACCTGGCAGCAAAATTTCGTCAGTATCATCGGTCTTTGATTCGACTAAACATATGATATCATTAGCACACAAAAGTTCCTGAAATTCAGGATATTGCAATTTATTTTTGAGTCCACAACAAATCAGAGACAATACGTTAAACATGTCAGCTTTAGAATCGTTCTCTAAGCATTTATTTAAATCGGGATCAGTGTTGTCACTATTTACACTTTCAATCGAGCATTCACCAAAATCAGTGTTATCACTATATATACTTTCATTAAAACAGTTATTATTTAGATCACTGAAATCAGTGTTGTCACTATTTACACTTTTACTCAAACATGTATTATTTAAATTACTAAACTCAAAATTAGTCTTATCACAATTGAGAATACTTTCATTTAAAATTTTATTATTTGACTCGACTAAATCATTATTGTCACTATATATGCTTTCATTCAAACATTTATAATTTAAACAATCAAAATCAGTCTTATCATTATTGAAAATACTTTCATTTAAACATTTATTATTTAGATCGCCGATGTCAATGTGATCACTATTAAAACCTTCATTCAACCATTTATTATTTAAATCAACTAAGTCAGTATTGTCGCTATTTATACTTTCATTCACGCAGTAACTGTTTAAATCATTTGATAATTGCATTGATTTGGAATCATTGTTGTTGATTTCACAATCAGTCATTACAATTGACTCACATTTATCTGTTACAATACAAGAACATTTTATATACTTATCAATTTCAATACATGTACATAAGTTTGCTACTGATTTATCATTAATGTCACAATAGAAATTACAATGATCAGAGTTGTGTACTGTTAAATCATTATTTATGAACACATCTCTTGGGCACCCCTATGAATAACCAACAGAGTTTGTATGTCCTTGATTAGGTGACGAACCCTTTCGCTGACGTTTACTAGGTGGCGTTTCATTGTTAGGAGACGCTTTCGGTAAAGTCTGATGGTGGACCTCTTCCGTACGCGTAGATCTTATAGGTGTTGTATTTTCGTAGTCTTCGTCTGTTAGTATAACACCTGTACGGGGGACATATAGCTCATTATTTATATAGAGTCTATCTCGAACTAATGTTACTTGTTGGTTTGTTCGTTTTGCGTCTTTCATGATCGG
>MJUT01008752.1:60198-89183 GCA_002080005.1 Gigantidas platifrons | reverse complement strand
TAACACGAAGCGGTGAATGAACATCGGAAAATAGTCTTGAAAAATCTAAAATACTCATATTTACAATGTTTTTAAAAAATTCTGAGTTACAAATAGTATAATCTACTACGCTTGCATTTCGACATGTCAAATGACCTTCTTTATTGTCACCTATTCTTCCGTTTACAATAAACAAATCATTCCCCTTACATAAGTTAAGTAAAAGATTGCCATAGGGGTTTTTACATTTGTCCACATTGTTTCGTTTTAAAGGTAGATTTAACTGCTGTAGCACACTTGGGGCATTTTCAATAAAATCATCAAAGGTTTCAAAGAGGGTATTTTCATCTAATGTAATGAATTCGTCATCCTCTGCTGTTCTTGCATTAAAGTCCCCGATTAGGCAAATATTTTTAAATTTTTCAGTAAATTCTAAGTATTCGTTTTCAATTTGACTAAATGCGTCAGGAGATGAATAGCGAGAGTATTCTGGTGGAATATACACTATACCTAATAACAGGTCAGAGTTTAGTTTCATCAATTTTGATGATATTTTGCACCACAATACAAACTTATTTTCAGTTTCAATTACTTCTATATCACCCTCAAACTTCTCTCTGAAACCTAATACTATTCCACCAGACTTTCGACAGGAAAATGTTTTTCTATTTTTCATTTTAAAAATATAACCTGGCAGCAAAATTTCGTCAGTATCATCGGTCTTTGATTCGACTATTCATATGATATCATTAGCACACAAAAGTTCCTGAAATTCCGGATATTGCAATTTATTTTTGAGTCCACAACAATTCAGAGACAATACGTTAAACATGTCAGCTTTAGAATCGTTCTCTAAACATTTATTTAAATCGGGATCAGTGTTGTCACTATTTACACTTTCAGTCGAGCATTCACCAAAATCAGTGTTATCACTATATATACTTTCATTAAAACAGTTATTATTTAGATCACTGAAATCAGTGTTGTCACTATTTACACTTTTACTCAGACATTTATTATTTAAATTACTAAACTCAAAATTAGTCTTATCACAATTGAGAATACTTTCATTTAAAATTTTATTATTTGACTCGACTAAATCATTATTGTCACTATATATGCTTTCATTCAAACATTTATAATTTAAACAATCAAAATCAGTCTTATCATTATTGAAAATACTTTCATTTAAACATTTATTATTTAGATCGCCGATGTCAATGTGATCACTATTAAAACCTTCATTCAACCATTTATTATTTAAATCAACTAAGTCAGTATTGTCGCTATTTATACTTTCATTCACGCAGTAACTGTTTAAATCATTTGATAATTGCATTGATTTGGTATCATTGTTGTTGATTTCACAATCAGTCATTACAATTGACTCACATTTATCTGTTACAATACAAGAACATTTTATATACTTATCAATTTCAATACATGTACATAAGTTTGCTACTGATTTATCATTAATGTCACAATAGAAATTACAATGATCAGAGTTGTGTACTGTTAAATCATTATTTATGAGCACATCTCCTGGGCACCCCTATGAATAACCAACAGAGTTTGTATGTCCTTGATTAGGTGACGAACCCTTTCGCTGACGTTTACTAGGTGGCGTTTCATTGTTAGGAGACGCTTTCGGTAAAGTCTGATGGTGGACCTCTTCCGTACGCGTAGATCTTATAGGTGTTGTATTTTCGTAGTCTTCGTCTATTAGTATAACACCTGTACGGGGGACATATAGCTCATTATTTATATAGAGTCTATCTCGAACTAATGTTACTTGTTGGTTTGTTCGTTTTGCGTCTTTCATGATCGGGTATAAGATTTTTCGTCTTTGTTCAATTTCAAACGGAAATTGTTCTCTAATTCCAAATGGTTTTCCTCTCAGTTTGTTTGCGTTTTTCAAAACAAATCTGAGGTCACTATGGTATAAAAATCTGGCTACTATTGGGGGCCTTCTGTTGTCTCCACTCCTTGTTTTAAAACGATGAACATTCCCAAATTCTATTCTATAATTGATTTCGAGTTCATGGTGTAAGAATCTGCGCAATAGATCCTCTGTATCTTCATTTTGGACTCGATACAACCCGGTAAAAATTAAATTGTTTTTCATTGAGCGGCATTTGAGATCAAGTACGTTTTCTTTTAATGATTTGATTTCTTCTGATTCGACGACTGGTTGAATAACTGGTTGGAAAACGGATTTTTCTTCTAGCTTTTTTATTCTGCTATCAAAGTGTATGATATTTCTAGTGTTTGTTTTACATTGCTTCTCAACTTGATCAAAAATATTACTTACACCCTGGCAGCTAGATTCACACTCGGTTAGCTTAGCTTTTAACTCGTTTGAGCGGTTCTCTAAAGTTCTAACCCTTGATGATACAGAAAGCATAGACTGATTTAAGTCATTAATACGTTTTTCTATGTTAGTTTCCATTCTCTGCACTCTAGTATCAATGCTAGTTACAATTTGTAGTATGATGTTTAACAGAGCATTTGAGTTAGTAGTATCATCTTGACCAGAATCAATGATTTTGCGACTCTGTGCAATCAAGTGGGACGTTTCATTCAGTGACATGTTTCTCGTTCTGGTTATCGATTGGTGAACAATAAAGTCAATAGGTCACATTTACTATAATCTGCTGATTTTACTACGGGTCCAAAGTCCAGTTTCATTCAGGATGTTATGAACTGTTCACAATGTGTTCAAATTGTACCGATTCCGTCATCATAGGTGAAGGGGGCTAAACGGAACAGCCGTTGTGTGGCGGATTCTAAGGTGTCCAAGGGTCATAAAAATTGCCGTATTTGTCATATTAGAAAAGAAATAATTCATTGCAGCCGTAGATTTTATCCCTCGCTAGCGCTCGGAAAAAAATAATCGAATATAAATGCCCAACCCATGGTTAAATGAGCACAAATCTACGGCTGCCATGAATTATTTCTTAAATATATACGATCGTTGATTTGTATTTTGATAATGAATTTCGTAGAGCATTCTCACACCGCAGGCGAAGCAATGTGAGATGTGAAATCCACTAGAAATCCGTACACTGCCGGTAAAATTTGATCTGCTCGATTAATTTTCTTCCTTTTTTTTTTTTGGCAGTGTGATTGAATATATCCACTGTAATAAATATCAAGATTTTAACAAATTCCAGCCAACAGACACAGAGCTATAAATTCACTAGCCATATAGCAGCTTTTCTCTCTGTGGTTTTGATCACTGAGATGCTTGAAATCTGCATGCAAACATCATATGATTAAAACGTTCAACTGATTTTAAAGAGTTATCTCCCTGTAGTGTATGATACCACCTTAAGCAAAACATATCAATGATAGTATGGTTGTTGAGGATTTGGTGAGATGACATTAGTGACGTCATAACGTCACATTAGAAAAGTTGAGATTGTCTTAATGCCACGCTAGTTGGTTGATAATAAATATTATCTCGTGTGAAGATCAAAGGGAAAATACGCAAATCATTGATAAATATAACTATAATGTATACCATACGTGTATATGTCTTACATGTTTCAAACGTCCTAATGGATAAACAGGTGTTGTTTTGTATGGCATCTAATACACACATCATTAACCGGAACACCTGGTTTATTTTTAGATTACATGTGACCTATATACATTGTAACAGAGGCTGTAACCGAGTGTGTATTAACATAATAATAATAATTATATTTTGCCCTATTTAATTTCCACATTTGTATTGACATTTCACTACTTAATAACTATGATTGATTTTCACTAATATTGATTTCACATATTTTCTATAGCTTCACTAATTTCACTTTTATAATACTCTGCTATTTTAATTATAAACATAAACAAGCATTCTCATATATTCCATTGATTGATTGATTGATTGATTGATTGATTGATTGATTGATTGATTGATTGATTGATTGATTGATTGATTTTTGGTGTTTAACGCCACTTTCAACAATATTTCAGCTATATCATGGCGACCAGTTTTAGTGGTGGAGGAAGCCGGAATACCAGGAGAGAACCACCGACCATGGGCAAGCAACTGGTAAACTTTATCACTTGTGGCTGCGAGTCGAGTGCACCTTTTTTGTAATTTACAAAGCCGGGCGCGAACCCACGCCGTATTGGTGATAGGCTTGTATGAGTTGTTAGATCCAGCGATCCAAATAGGGTTCATTATCAATTAATTGGAGTTTATGGTGAAGGTCATTAGTTATTTGGATCACTGCATAGATACCCTGGAGAATTTTAACCCTGGCCTAGTTCATTATGAAAGAAAATTAAAAAAATGTGCACTAAATAATCTTAATCTCTCAATCCCAGAGTGGTACGATTTTTCACCAAGCCCTTTTTGTCAATTGTGGAGCAAAACACACACACACACAAAACGGCAGCTTGTGTATTCACATTGATTTACAGATGACCTAAGGTCAAATTACGTCTGTATTCAGTGTAAAAGAGGATTTCACTGATGGAGGTACAATATCAAAAAGAATAATAGGTTCTTACATACGTTCTTGGGAAAGACCGGGTGATCTTCCACGAGTGATAGAAATTTTACGTCTTTTCGCGAGTGGAACACGGCAAAACGAGCGAAAAGAAACAAAAATTTATATCACGAGTGAAAGATCACCCGGGCTTTCCCAACAACGCATGTAAGTATCTATTTCTTCCGTAAACCAACAACTTTCACTATCGCGAACTCTTAGAGATCCCCGCCATTGATCAGTAACTAATTTGCATAAATTATCAGATCAATATCATTGAGCGTTATGAAATAAACATCACATACAATTGACTTTTGTGACACCGATTGATAAACTAAGTAGCTTTCTACTGATATTTGAGTTTTTCTCCCTAATAGCGAGCATCGCAAGATGCGAGCTAAACAGCAACATATGTGTAAGGAGATGAATCAATATACTAACAATACCAACCGGAAGTGGATTCTGAGTTTCAGCATAGAATGGACAATGGGAGCGAATGACCGGAAATTGCCTATTAATTAGAATAAAAAATAACTATCCAGTTTAAAAAAAACAATAGGAATCCGTACAACTTTACCATGAAACGATTAATTTATTTAAAAAATTGACAATCACTAGACCTTCTTGTTTCGCCCCTAAAAAAGCTGTCGTCACACGATTTCTATAGTTTACGTCACACAAGTATTGTTGCGTCACGTCATTCATTCATGATCGCTGTCACTGTCAGAGTAAGCAATCATTGTCCTACGTACTATCCAGTTTAAAAATAACCACCGCCCCCCCCCCAACAAAAACAAATAGAAAGGAAACGTACAGCTTCTTTACATGAAACGATTAATTTATTTACAAAATGGACAATCGTTAGTCCTTATTGTTTCGCCCCTAAAGCTGTCTTCACACGATTTCGTTGATCATGGTTTCAAAACAAAGAAAAAAAAAGGAACATAAAGATGATTTTTTTTTAAAACAATATTGATTCAGTTGCTATGCAACCCGTCTAAATACATTTTTGTACACATGAGACAGAGAAAAAAAACAAATCAAAGTCTTGTCGTTTGTGTGATGCAAAAATATCGTTTGCTATGATCTAGCTTTACAAGACACAATGACGAAAAGAGCGAAAAAAATATATAAAAGAAAACTGCTTTAAATCAGTGAAAGCGTTAAAGGTAATTGCTATCTTAACAGCATATCTATGATTTTCTCTTTGATTCTAAATCTGCCTATCAAGCGCCCTTCCGTGCAAAAAATGTTGCATTTTTCTGCGATACGCCTAGTTTGCAGCTATAGGCCTACAAATCGACAATATTTGGCCATTTATGGAGTACTACAAACGGTTTAAGTTAGCTTATATTCTATAGGCAGTAAACGAGTAGAACATGGACAAAAATTATAAGAGCGATTACCAGCCTTTTCATTTTTTTACCAAAAAAAGGACATATTTCGGACATAACATGAGTTCAAAGTTTGAAATATATTAGCAGGGGCTCCCAAATGCCCCTAAAATCTGATATGTGCCACCATAATTACTGATATTCCTAATAATACTGAAGTTAATAACATTTTGAGTGTGGGCTACCAAACCTAACGTTAAATCTAGCTGCAGATCCATAGCTCTCTATCGTGGTCCTTTGTTTTGTCCACAGAAATAAAAAAAATATCCAAAGGACTTATAGGAGCTACGGACCCTCAGCTACGTTAAATCTAGCTGCAGAACCGTAGATATTTTTTCGGGGTCCGCCCTATCAGAAAATTGCACAAGGATCTAAAGAGCTATGGTTTCGCAGCTACATTAAATCATGCTCTTAAATATATGTAGGATGGACAGGTTGAGGTTCGGACATTAAAGACCCACTGACTCATACTGTTGTCTAATATGTACATGTCTTTCTGTAAGAAATTTTGAAAACGCAATCAATGAATCATACACACACGTACAACCGCATTGTATCTTCTTCTTCTTCTTCCAGTGTAGAACAGGAGTCGTCGCCGACTGTTTTAAGTTCTGCGGGACTAAGCATACCAGGCACACACAGTTGATGTCCTCATGACTATGTACAACTAAACACTTCACTATGATACAGTTAAAACTATTTACACTGGTTGGCATGGCTAACCTGTTGTTGGAGGTTAGCCATCAACTCCTCTATGGAGCTGGCCCCAACTGTGGTGTCTGGTAGGTGGTTCCATGCTCGTGCTGTTCTTTGGAAGGAGTTTCTGAGAGTGTCATAATTGGACCTCTCCTGGAAGAACCTATGTTGTCCTCTGGTTCTGCTGTCACCAGGTCTGAGGTATAAGTCTCGGTCGATGTCCACGAGTTGATGCTGGATCTTATACATCATAACGAGTCTGCTTATCCTCCTCCGTTGTTCTAAAGTCTGCCACTCAAGTTATGTTAACATGCTTGTCACGCATCCTTGTGTTCTGCTGGTGTAATCATTTATGACGAAGTGGGCAACTCTTCATTGTACATTTTCTATCTGTATCAGGGTTTGGGTGGTGGGATCACAAACCATTGCTGCGTATTCCAGGGTTGGTCGTAGGATCGTGAGCTAGCTGGTTTCTCTTACTTGTTTCATTTTGATCAACTGCCGATTGGTCCGATCAAAATTGTTTGTTTACAACAAGAGAAGTGGATCAGCGAAGACATTCGATATTTAACACCTTTTCTGTCGGAGTTATAAATTGATTTGTACGTGAAAAGGATGATTATATGTTTCTTTATGAAAGCTATTATTTGTTTTCTTATATCATTGACATTTCGGTGGACTTTGAACCACATTTTTACAAATAATCATGTCAAAATTTAACGTTATGAACCTTCATCATTTATTTTACAAAACATGTACATAAACACATACGAGTAACACGACCAACAGGGCCTGTGCACGATCCCCGGATGAAAAGGATATTTTTTTAAATGATAGACGTTTGACTCTTCACAGTCACTTGAAGTTTCAAAAATAAAAAAAATAAGAAAAAAATGTTTTTCTTATTTTTATTTTTTATTTTTGGAACTTCAAGAGACTGTGGACTCATAATCATAAACTAGTAAAATACATGTACATGTCTATGCGTAGATGCGATGCTCGCCTGTAGGCTGTGCCTAATCCATATTACTTTATTGAAAGTACAGTATTTTCCTTCATGAAACACCCCATACATGAAATATGACGTGACACATATTTTGACGTCATTAAAGAATGACGTCAAAGGTACGGAAATATAGGGTCTAACACCGGGAGAGGTGCAAGAGAGTAAAATTTCTGACTCCCTAGGGTAAGATTTAAATCGTATCGGACGAGACTTGTCCGAGTCTGATACGATTTAAATCTTACCCGAGGGTGTCACAGATTTTACTATCTTGCACCTTTTACGGTGTTTGACTCTTTTTGTCACCCCTTTCCGGTTATTCTACCGTGTCAACGTTTGTTTACTTTTCATGGAGTTTGGCGAATTAATTTGCGAACCGTATCACAGGGCCAAAATGCCACGTAATAAAATAAAACAAGATTTTCATTTTACAGCTTTAAAGAAGTTCAATATAATAAAGTTAACAAACTTGTGATAGATTCTCCAATAACAAAATCTTACACCTTTTACGATGTTTGTCCCCTTTTCTCATCTCTTTCTATCGTGTCAATATTTGTTTACGTTGAGAAAATATATAGAGTGCCCTCCCTTGTTCGGTAACTAACGTATCTAGCGTAAATAAAAAAAATTACCTCCTTTTTCACCAACGTCAAACAACTTTTTTACAGGCATTTATCGCGGTTGTAGTAGCATTTATATAATATATTTATAAAATACATTGTATTTTATTGTGAAATACATTTAAAATACTGCCAAGACACTATAAAGCGACAATTTAATTCAACAATGCAAAACAATTTTGCGGGAAAAACAGCGTGTAGCTTGTCTTACCCTGGAGCCGGGGTAAGATAGAAAAATCTTTTTCACCTAAATTAATGGACTACTTTATCCAAGGGGTGAGAAATATAGGGTCTAACACCGGGAGAGGTGCAAGATAGTAAAATCTGTGACACCCGAGGATAAGATTTAAATCGTATCGGACGAGGCTTGTCCGAGTCCGATACGATTTAAATCTTACCTGAGGGTATTTATCTGGACTTAATTTCAAATTGTTTTCTCTGACTGTCAAGAACTCGTTTTAATCTTTCATCGTGTTCTTTCATGTCCTTTCCCCAGATTAAGATGTCGTCTATGATTGAAACGGCACCTTCGATATCCTCAATCATTTCCGAAACTGCCTTCTGAAATACTTCTGATGCAGACACTATTACGAAGGGTAGCCATTTGAAACGGTATCTCACGAACGGAGTGTTGCATGTGCATAACTTCGAGCTTTCCTCGGTGAGCTTAAGTTGCCAAAACTGCTTTTACCATCGATTTTACTGTATACTTTTGTTTGCGGCATGTCGGCTATCACTTCTTCAATCGTTTTGAGCCGAAAATGTTCTCTCTGTATTGCTTTATTCAGATCTCGTGGATCCATGCAAATGCGTACCTTGTTGTTCGGTTTTATTACTGTGACCATTGAATTAACCCAAGGTGTAGGTTCTGTTTGCTTTACAATAATGTCATTGTTCTCCTTTCTCTCTAATTCCTCCTTTACTTTGTCTTTGATTGCTATCGGTACTTTACGGGGCGTGTGTACAACAGGTTGTACTGTACTATCATTTTTTATTGAGTGTTCTCCCGGTATGCATCCAATTCCTTTGAAAACATCTGCATAGTTCTTTTGAATGTCTGCAGGTATTTCGTAAGTTTGATTGTTTTCAAAGAGTTCATTTTCATTTGACTGAATTGAGTATATGTGTTCTACAAGTCTTAAATCGGAACATGTTTTTGCACCAAGAACAGGTGTTGCATCAGTATCAACAATATAGAATTGGATATAATGTGTGCTGGTTTTAAACGTGCTTGGAATTTCAACGACGTATTTTGGTGTGATACTGTGACCTGAGTATGACTTTACTGATATGTTTGGCTTTGATTTGATAACGTCAACCTTCAATTGCGAGAATGTTTTGATAGACATCACGTTACATTTCGCTCCTGTGTCGAGTTGAAATCTGATTGGATGGTTGCTCCAAGTTTCATACCACGTGTTGTCTAGACTGTGTACGAGAGTGTCTATGCTTCCAACATTAAATTCGTCATTGGAGGAGGAGTCAGGTTCAATAGTGTGTAGTTTCTTCTTTGGGTCACGTGATTTGTGTGATTTTGTTTTGCACATGGCAGCAAAATAATTCATCTTGAAGCACTGTTTACATTTTTTGCCATCACTTGGCGTCCGTCGTCCGTTAACTTTTCACATTTAATGTTCTCCTCTGCAATCCTTCAGCCAAATGAAATGACACTTGGTAGGTGGCATCTATGGAACATGGCCGCCACAGACAGTTCTTGTTTCTGATTGGTTGATTTCTAAAAAAATCTTCTCCTCTGAAACCACTTTCCTAAATGGACTGAAATTTGGTAGGTAGCTTCGATGGAAGGTCCTATATAAAGATTGCTAATTTTTTTCCAATCCGTTAACAAACATTGCTGCCACAGGCCATTCTTGTTTTTTATTGGTTGATTTCTAAACAAATCTTCTCTAAAACCACTTTCCCAAATGAACTGTAATTTAGTAGGAAGTATCTACTAAAGGTCCTCGATATGTTAACAGACATGGCTGCCGTTGGCAATTCTTGTTTCTGGTTGCTTGATTTCTAAAAATGTTCTTCTCTGAAACTGCTTGGCCAAATGAAACGAAACGTGGTGGGAAACACCTATGGAAGGCTCTGTATTAAGTTTCCTCAAAGCAGAATGAAAGATGAGCGACACAGGCTCAGCCCACTGAGCCTCTAGTTTACCTTCGGCATGGAATTTTTCATTCCTTCCATGTTCCCTTCCACATTTTCCACAGTAATTCCTGTTTCTTCGGGTCTTTTGTGAATTCGCATATTTCGGTCGCACATATTCATCCTTTGTCATCCCCTTTGTCCAGGCTTCCTGCTTAGTGCGTTAATTGATATGTCTTCATCATTCATTGTTTTAAGTTGTTGTTTCGATAGTTCATACGTCCTTGCAATATCAATTTCCTTTTCTAGCATTAAGTCACTTCCTTCGTTGATAAGTTTCTCACGTATTTTCGGAGATTGCACTGTGAATACGATTTGGTCACGCAACATTTAATCTTTCTGTTGATAATCACAATCTTTGATTAATATTAAAAGATCCGTTAAAAAATGTTCGAATATTTCTGTTTCTGTTTGTCTTCGTTGTGAAAATTTGTAGCGAGCATACAGTTTATTCGACTTTGGTTCCACATAGTTTTCGAATTTGTCATAGTAAGTTTTCAGTAGTTTTGGTTCTGCTGACTAGTATTGCAAGTTCCATGCTGAATAAATGTCACGACCTTTATTTCCTACCCATATCATCAAATAATTGCACTTGGTTTCTTCATTCTTTCCTTTGAGCGGTCCATCGAACATAAATTGAATATGCTGCTTGAATGATTTCCATGTGGTTGGTAGGTTGGCACTTTCCCAATCCATTTTAGGGGTTGAACCTGACGTGGTCTCCATGATGACTGTTTGTTTTCAATTCTGGGCTGTTTTCTCAACTTTTCACATTGGCGAATGTCCTGGATGGTCTTGTTTTACCCTCTTTTTGTCATCGATTGATCTGACACCATGTTTTGTATGGCATCTAAGACAGACATCATTAACCGGAAGACCTGGTTTATTTTTAGATTACATGTGACCTTTATACATTGTAACAGAGGCTTTAACCGAGTGTGTTTTAACATACATGACATATGTGTTAATAGACACATTGTATCATATATCATGTCTTAATATAATATGATTTTTTTGTTAGAATGTTTTAATTATTGTATTGAAATCTTACCCTCAGGTTTCCGAAATTCCTCTATTTTGTAGGCCGGTGTTAGATGTTAAATGTGTCTTAATTTAATATGATTTTATTTTATTTTAATATTGTAATTCTAATATAAATATAACTAGTAATTCATATGTGTGTGTGTCATAAATATGCCCTCTTAAATAAAGAGCAGCTCACCAGAATATATTTACTAATGTTCAAACGCCCAGATGAACTCACAACTATTGCACAAGTTCATCAATCTGTAAGTGTATGCCATAGCCTTGTGCATACTTCCTGTAGTCAGACATAGTTCTTCATTGTTATGGTTATCACTGGGTCCATACCTCTGCTGGTATCATCAGCCCAGTAGTCAACGTTTCGATACTGACATGGTATATTGGACATATTGTTTCTTAAATTTACAGTTCCTAAATTGTGTATTTATTAAAACATAAGGTCCCCCTCAGGCATAGGGATCCTTAGCCGATTTTTTTGCTATCCTGTTTATGCCCTTAGCTCTCAAAACCTTTTACATTATTTGGCATTCGATTATTTAGACTTTAAAAGGCTATCACAGAAATGCATCGTGCACACTAAATCTTCGCTCTAAATATATTGTATATATACCTACCTCTGTCAAAGGCAGTTTATTTAAATCATTTACCGTTGTGTATTCGCTACATTCTTACCACGATCTTAGGAGTCACCGTGGTACAATTGCATTCTGATTTCTCGCCTCAAAAACCATGGTATAATTAATATAATCAGGTATTATCTGTAATTTCCTACATGATCATCACACATTGAACTTGTTGCTTCTCCCCTAATCACGCAGCATTAAAGAGTAGGAGAAAAGACTGGTTGGCTCGGAATCAGAATAATGTGTCCGAGTGGCGCGACATGTCTATCCGTGGACTTGTTTCAGTGAACAAGCACTATAAAAATCTAACTAATCGTGTTGATCTAGAACAAGGCAGATCTCATCATCATCTCATTGAAAAGTAACTTGTTCTCGCCATGATATAGCTGCCAAAAGCTGATTTGGCGTTAAACAACAATCAATCACTCACTTACATTGAACTACATTTGTATAGCGTATCAATAGAACCCCAATGTTAATATCGTGATGAATTTCGGTATATAAATAGTCCAGATCATGGGTTAAGAAAGAAGAGGTTGAACTAGACACATTGTGTAAAATCACGCAAACCCTTAATACTCTGTAGAATTCACAAAGTGAAATTTTTTGTATGCTAGACAAAAAGTATTCATAAATATTCCTTTTGTTTTTATATATGGTATCACATTAACTTGCAGAATAAATAATAAATCAATTACAGATTCATTTGAGAGTAACAACAATAACCACCACTGCTGAAGTGGAATAACACGGCCACAGTTCAAATTGAAATTCAGTTTATGACAAATTGAACAGATCGCCGATAATGAGTACCTGGTAAGCATGTACTTCACTCGTAACAGTGATATCTACGACCATCCATGTAGCCAAAACAGATATGTCAAGGAACACGAATCACTAGCACGATATCAATCAGTTTTACGTGTGCAAATCCGTGTTAAACTGGTAAAGACGACTCTTACTGTAGAACCCTTGCAAGGCAATGTTATAAGACTTTTACCGGACTTGACAGCATATATAAGCAACACGGCGGGTGTCTTATAAGAAGCAAAAACAGCTTACCCTTCGCGAGCACATGAGTTCACCACCGGTGTTTTTGGTGGGGTCCATGTTGCTCTTTTTTTCGTTTTGGTTTATTTTTGTTGTTGTTGTCCTACGTGTCTTTACGTTCTGATTTCCGTGTTGTGATGTCCGCTACGATTTCCGCATAAAGACGATGTTCGCTTTTGTTTTTCTTCGTCTTGTGTACCCTATGTTACCAGTTTATCTAGATCATCCATTTTGGATTGCCCCTTCGTTTAGTTAGATTTATATTAGATTCCACAGCCGTTAACGATTACATAATTTTCTGTATTTTATACAGAAAATGTGGACTACGAATAACCATGTTAATATTACGGTTATGGAAAATATTGTCTCAAATATTTGTCATAAAATATATTATCATCATCAAGCTTGCTTTCCTTTCCTGTTGCTTTTCATGAGAAGACCATGTATGAGATCTGCCTCGTACGAATAAAGGAACAAGTCGGTGAGAAGAAGAGCACAATTGGTACCCATATAAATGCCGACTATGTAAAAAAAACACGTACACACCAACTTAAAAATATGTGTTGCAAATAAACTAACTCGAACATTTTGATGATATCAGTTTCAGAGAACTTTTTGGTAGAATCAGAGTTTTACATCACAAAATAAGATTTACCCCTGCCTAAAACAATGTATTTGTTTACCCCTGCCTAAAACAATGTATTTGTTTACCCCTGCCTAAAACAATGTATTTGTTTCTGCATTTAATGTCACTAAGTATTAGTGTTATGATAACATGGTTAGTTTTGTAAGATTGCACTTATTGTTTTTGAAGATGAGGCCAATTTAGTTTTCTGCAAATATTAACACAACTGAAATACGATGAAGATATCTAAATATGTTGTCAGTAGGCTACACAATTGTCATACCTGTTATCACGGGATACACTAAATCACGTGATAATTTGTAGTAAAAAAAACTATCCAGAAAATGTTTCCAAGTACCAGTATACGTACATGTAAACAGCTAAGTTAAATAACTGTCCCTGTTCCCTAATATTTTTCACCATACTAGCAAACTGTAACATCGTAATCTAATGAACGTGTATATATATCTAACCATCAAAAGAAACGATACACGGGTTTGATGCTCAATATTTTTTACATGGAGAGAAAAAAAAATTGAAAATAAATCGTATAATTTAGATTCATATGGGCATAGCAAATAAGGCAATATTAACAAAATTTCTCAACATCATTAACAGAACAAATCATGGACAGACAGAAATTGTCATGCAGTATGGAGGTTTGTGAAGTTCTGTAACGTGCGTGACCACCTCTTGCAGCAACGATAGCTTCGCATCTCCGACGCATAGAACCAATCATTCGTTGGATAAAGGCTTGTTGGATGTTGTTCCACTTGTGGAGAAGTGTATCACGCAGCTCCTGTAGTGTTTCCGATAGATTTTGACGATGACGAACACATCTACCGAGTTCATCCCATAAATGTTCAATTGGTGACAGATCCGGTGATAATGTCGGCCCAGGGAGAACCCGGATGTGATTCTGATTCAGAAAGTCTTGATAATCACGAGCCATGTGACATCTTGCATTGTCATGTTGAAAGACGTGATCAAAGTTTCGCTGATGCAGAAAGGGCAGAACGATAGGATCAAGAATATCGTCTCTGTGTTTTACGACATTCAATGTTCCATGGACACTTTTGAGCTGAGTGCGACCATCATGACAAATTCCAGTCCAGACCATAACACTTCAGCCTCCAAAACGGTCGGACTCGTACACACACTGGTCCATAAAACGTTCCCCACGCCTGCGTTACACATGATAATGTCCATTGCTAAAACAAAGTGCAAATCGGGATTCATCACTAAAAAGGATGCATTGCCAGGTGTGAAGCCTCCAACGACGGCGTGCATGAGCCCAGGCTAGTATCGCGGTCAAATGGCGTTGCTTAAGGATTGGTCCTACCACCGGACACCTAGCTCGGAGTCCACATTCACGTCGTCTTCTGCGAACAGTCTGACCCGAAATTAGGACGTTTGCTAGACCAGGTGTTCTATGGGCAGTGTCCTCAGCCGTTGTCATACGGTTCCGGATGTTAATCAGGCGTAGATGTTTGTCTTGACGTTTTGACGTCACAGGCAGCCTGTCGTTACGGGATCTGTCATTTGTCCTACCTGTTTGTCGAAGACGAATCATTAGTCTTGAAATGGTTACTCTAGACACATTAAAGTGGCCTGCAACGGCCTGGTGAGTCATTCCATCATGAATCATGCCCACCGCTCGCTCACGGTCATTTAGACGGAGCCGTGGCATCGACGTTCTTGTGAAAATTCAAATTTTCAGAATGACAAATTGTTTACTTTTGTTGACAGCACAATTAATGACCGCAGGTGATTTAAATGCCTAATTCGATCATCGCCAACTCGATCATGAGACGGAAATTTGACTTTCCGGAATTTTTTCGTAAAGGAACAGGATGTTAATGTTTGCTTTGTGAGGATAAACGCGTTTCACGCAAACATTGACGTAACTGAACAAAAGCAATTGTTTTGGTTTTAACATAAAAATATATTTCAACAAAATCTTTGTATCATTTCTTTTGTTGTCTAATATATATATATTGACTGTGGTAAAACAACACTACTATATAGCCTTCATGTCAAATCACCGAATTATATAATTATTTCATGATTTCGTTGATAAAATTACTATGCCAAGTTATTTCCATTACTACAATCTTATATGAGAAAATCCTTATTGAAACTTTTAGAAAATAATGTAGAGAAGAATTATTTACCAGACAGTTACTCTTTTTAAGGAAATTTTTAATCCAGGATTATTAAATGAGTCAGAGCCATTTTGTATAGGACAGGCGGTTTTTAAGCTCCTTATGAAACCTAATTTTTTTCTGCTTTATAATGCACGAACTGTGAACTTTCTTCAACAATGATTATATTGTATGAACGTTTGTTTTACAGATTTGGACTGTATTTGATAATATCTATTATGGACATATTCAGAGTCAACACTATTCATCAAATAAATCTTATCGACTAAATGCTAATATCTTATGATATGACTCCATTCATGGCGAGGTGTACTCGATACAATATAATGTGATATAGTTTGTCAGTGACCTAGGGCAGGTCAGTGGTTTTATCCGGTACACCGGTTTCCTCCACCAATAAAACTACCGCCGCGGTATGGCTGTAATATTGTTAAAAGTGGCGTCAAACACCATAAAACAACCAACCAACAATAATTTCTCTATATTCTTGTTCATTCCGTGAATTTGACCACAACCTTCTTTAGTAATTAAACATTACTTTTGCTTTAACCAAATATTCTTAGTAAGTTGTAGCATCGTACCAGTATGTTCACTTGTTTGTTTCTCAATTAACAACTATTGCCAATAATTATATTATAATTATCATCTGTAGCTTTTAAAAATTGATAAATAATTTAAACAATCAATAATGATATTATGTACTGCTACATGTATCAATGAAAGAGAAAGGCTAAAATATTAAAAATTACCATTTTTGAATTCATAAAAAAATGAAGGGGAGCCACTCCCAGCTAATATTAACTTGTTTGACAATATGGTAAAGGTTAGGGTTATAGTGTTTAATGCCACCTTCAACAATATTTCAGTCAGATCGAGGCAGTCAGTTTTATTGGTGGAAGAACCTGGAGTACCTAGAGAACAACACCGACCTGCCCTAAGTCACTGATAAACTTTACCACATGATGTGCTTATTTTTTCTTGTCATGGGTTCGAAACAAACTTAACCAGTTTTTAAAGCGTGAAGACAAAAATATGAAACTTCACGGTTTGAGCGTTACCGATTGGATCAGCAACAACCGAGTCTGAAAATGCTGGGCTACTACATACTTATCTAGCAACATCTTCCGAACCAAGCTCTGTTTCTACAAGTTCTGTTAGAGATAGAAAAGATAAATATAAGTTTTATTTCTTCTCAAAGCACCCACTGAAAATGTTTTATTACGAATTGTTTATTACGAAATGGACACCGATCACGTGTATTCCGTACACCGGAAATTGATGGTGGTGTGCCGTAAATTACGAAAGTTGTTCAGCGAATGCTCAAGGGGTGCATCAGGATGTCGGTTAAGATTTCTCTTTATATATTGATACATTTCGCAAACTATAATTGAATAGTATTTCCTGATATATGCAAGTTTCTACTATCCATCAGAATATACTTTGTAAAACGAAGGATATATACCACAGAAGTGACAGAACTACCCTATCCAATTAGTGCATGCAGTCTTAAGATAATGCAAATAACCACACAATAAAATATTTAGATGTACCGAAATTCTAAAATATATTTGGTATTTGTCGCTGATGTGCAAATATTCTTTCCTGAAGAAATACTTTCTTTAAAAAACGTGGTGTACTGTAAATTATTATGTAGTGAACATATTGCTTTTATTGTTCTTTGATGGTAGCAGTGTCTAATCAGCAATTGGCCACTAGCTGCAATATCCTAAGAATGGATAACAACAGGAACGCCAGGACAGCACTTGACTGGGCCACTGAAGGAAAAATAAAAAAGAGGTAGACCGAAGGAAACATGGAGAAGAACGGTAGAAAAAGAAAGGAAACAGCAAGGATTCAACACATGGGCAGAGGCGACCAGACAAGCGCAAAACATAGCAAAATGGAGAGGAATCGTTCATAGCACCGTTCTCCACGAGGAGACAGGGAAATAAGTCAAAGTAAGTCATATACAAAAAAATATATACAGAATAATTCATATCTATTAAGATTTTTTATATAACTTTTTTGCTTAATTTTAACAGACTTATTCTACTATTTTAGATTTTTTTCCAGCTTACAATCACTTTTTACTTACTATTTATTTTTTATTTACAATTCTTTTATAATTTCTTTTACATTTTTCGGGTTAATTTTAATATTTCACTTTTGAGATCTGCATTTCCAAATTTGCTGTAATTATCATTAATTGTTATACATGTATAAACATCTGTAGTAATATGTCTCTTGGCATTGCTTTAATACGACTTTGTTTTTTATCCATTATAAGAATTTATAATATGGTATATTGAGCCCCCTTTCCATGGTATATTGATTCCCCTATCCATGGTATATCGAACCCCTATCCATGGTATATCAAACCCCCCATCCATGATATATCGAACCCAGTCCCATGGTATTTTTAACCCCATATCCATGATATTTTGAACACCCTACCCTTGGTATATCAAACTCCTACCCGTGATATTTTGAACCCCATATCCATCGTATATCGAACCCATATCTATGGCATTTTCAGCCCCCCTACCCATGGTGTATCGAGCTTATATCCACGGTATTACAAACCCCCTACCCATGATATATCGACCCCTCTGCACATAGTATTGTAAGCCACCTTTCCATGATATATCGAACGTCCTACTCGTGGTATTTTTATCCCCTACCCATGACATATTGAACCCTATACCCATCGTATTTTGAACCTCTTACCCATGGTATATTGAATACCCTACCCATGGTATTTTCACCGCCTACCCATGGTAGTGCTAACCCCCTACCCATGGTATATTGAACCCCTACCCATGTTATTTTGAACCCCTTACCTGTGGCATATCGAGCCCCTATCCATGGTATATCGAACCCTCTACCCATGGTATATCGAACCCTCTACCCATGGTATATCGAACCCCCTATCCATGGTATTTTGAACCCCCGATCCATGGTATATAGAACTCCCTACCCATGGTATTGCGATCCCCCTACCCATGGTATTTTGAGTCCCCTTCCCATGGTATATCAAAACCCCTTCCCATGGTATTTTGAACCCCCTACTCATAGTGTAGCTAACCCCTATCCATGGTATATCAAACCCCCTACCCAATGATATATAGTACCTCCTATCCATGGTATATCTAACCCCCTTCCCATGGTATATCGAAACCCCCGCCCATGGTATTTTGAACCCCCTACCCCTGGTATATCGAACCCCTACCTATGGTATTTCGAACCCCCTACCCATGGTATTTTGAACCTCCAATCCATTGAATATCGAACGCCCTTCCCATGGTATTGCAAGCCACCTACCCATGGTATTTCGAGCCCCCTATCCATGCTATTTTGAACCCATGCACGTGGTAGTTTGATCCCCTACCCAAGGTATATCGAACCCCCTATCCATATGGTAGTTCGAATCCTCTACCCATGATATATTGAACCTCATACCCGTGGCATTTTGAATACCCTACACATGGTATGTTTACCCCTACCCATGGTATTTCGAACTCCTATCCATGATATATCGAACCCCCTACCCATGGTATGTCAAACTTCCTACCCATGATATATCGAACTCCGTACCCATGGTATATCCAGCCCCATGTCCATGGTATATCGAAACCCCTGTCCATGGTGACCCCTAGCAATGGTATATCAAACCCACTATCCATGATATTTCGAACCCAGTATCATGGTATTTTGAACCCCCTACCCATGGTATATAGAATCCTTTACCTATGGTATTTGGAACCCGCTCTCCATGGTATATAATCGAACCCCCTACCCATCGTATTTCGAACCCTCTACCCATGCTATATTGAACCCATTACATATGGTATTTTGAACCCCCTACCCATGGTATATAGAATCCTTTACCCATGGTATTTTGAACCCACTCTCCATGATATATAATCGAACCCCCTACCCATCGTATTTCGAACCCTCTACCCATGCTATATTGAACCCATTACATATGGTATTTTGAACCCCTTACCCATGGTCTATTGAATAACCTACCCATGTTAAATCGAAACCTCTGCCCATGGTATATCAAACCGCCTATTCATGGTATTTCGAACCCAGCCCCATGGTATTTTGGACGGCTTACCCATGGTATATCGAACCCATGCCCAGCCCCATGGTATTTTGAACCCCCTACCCAAATTATATCGAAGCCCCTACCAATGGTAGTTCGAACCCTTTACCCATGATATATTGAACCCCCTACCAATGGTATTTTGAATCCCCTACCCATGGTGTAGCTTACACCCTATTCATGGTATATCAAACCCCCTACCCATGATATATCGTACCCCCTATCCATTGTGTATCGAAACCTCTAACCATGGTATTTCGGAACCCCTATCCATGGTATATCAAACTCCCTACCCATGGTATATCGAACCCCTTGCCCATGGTATATAAAATCCCATACCCATGGTATATCGAAACCCTTGCCCGTGGTATATTCAACCCCGTACCCATGGTATATATATAACCTCCTACCCATGGTATATCGAAACCCTTGCCCGTGGTATATTGAACCCCGTACCCATGGTATATATAACCTCCTACCCATGGTATATCGAACCCCCTATTCATGATGTATTATCCTTGCATCTTGCTATATCTACACCGCTAACTCCTTATCAAAGTTCGCGTGAGCTGAGCAGGACTGATCAACTGTCAGCAGGAGTTAATCACCAAATTCTCCAAACATTTAAACAATTATTCCTGTGAAGATGGCAAAACTAAATAACATTCATCAACGCCATTAGTTAGTTAACATTTCATTTTTTAAATATAAATCAAATAAAGAACTGTCGTGTCAGCAATATTAACAATACATCTTTGTTTACAGTTCCAAGATACGTCAGTTTATCAAAAGTAATGTCAATCCCCCTGACGCATTGGTAACCTTTGCAGAGTTTTGGCTACTCTATGTAGGCCCTTTGTTTTACCTGCTACCAAAAACTTTACATTCATTAATTTTCCAGTTTTTTTTATTATGAGCGTACTTGATGAAGTCTATTTCAGAAAAGCGTCGTGCGCATTAATGTAGACCTCTCCGGATTTATTAGAATATAAACGACAAATTAACAATTATAAATTATCATCAACACATATCAGTCATATGGTGCGCATTCATCTCTCGATACTCTGTCGAGTGGGGAGCATCAGATGTCATCATGAACAAAATGAGAATTTAAGCAATCTGGATAAAGAGATGGCCAAGGGATGTAGCTTCAATATCAATTCTTCAGTTTTTAGGAGAAAGTTTAAGTGTATGTTTTGTAGATCGTTGGTTTTCCTTTTGTAATTTTTCTTTTGGACATTGTGTTGTCTGTTCGTCTTCGATTTATCCATTCGATTACCCCTTTGGTATCTTTAAATTCTTCTTAATTTCCAAAAACAAAATTTATGTTCGTGGAGTAAATTTTCTTGATATCGTTTCAAAATCACGAGACTTCTTCTGATTTCTATGTCATGTCTTGGACATAGCCGGAATATTACTCACGAGATATTAAACACCCATTGACTAATAGAAATGTAACATTAGACATTTTGATTATCACGTTTTATCAGATGTTCGCCTCCAATTGTGTTAAACACAAATATGTTTTATTTCTAAGAATAGTTTTGTAGTTGAGGAAATTAATTTTTTAATTTTGCTCCTTCCGCGCAATAGCTGAAATAGTGCTAAGGTTTGCATTAAAAACCAATCCTTCAAAACCTCATCTGTGGTATAATTGTTAGCGTGCTCACGTCAAGTACGGTCGATCGTGGGTTCGGGCTCCATTCGGGACAAATCAAAGACCATAAAATTTATATTTGTTGCTTCTCCTGTTGGCTTGACATGTCTATCCGCTGACTGTTGTTGCAGTGAGCTAGCACTATAACAAAACAACTAAGCGTGTTGGTCTAGAACAAAGTGGACCTCATCATCATCTCATTGAAAATTGTCTTGTTCTCGTCTTGATATAGTTGAAAAATTACTGAGTTGCCGTTATACCACAATTACTCACTCCAATCAATGAATTGTCCTTCAAATCAAACTATTGAATACGCGAGTAATTAAAACAACAGACAAATCATACGGAGAAAACAACAAATAATGAACAATTAAAAGGTCTTTTCCATTCAAGATTCTGGTTTAAAAAACATAGGCAGCGGCCTTGACTTTGACCATTTAACCGTCTTGCAAATCACAGGTCTGAGATTTCTTGCTATGGGAATTTTCCTATTTAGCGACATCTATAATCGCTTTAACAATGAGGTGTTAAGTCCCAATATATGTTTGTATCTTTCTATACAGTTCAAATTATTCTGATAGAAGTCTAAAGTACAAATCTAGGACGTGACTTTGAGTACGACAATTTATCCGTTTCAAGGTTAGGTGATTACATTGATTATGGAGTCGTCGTACTCTTTCAGTCAAAACATATTGAAAATCACAAACATTTCTTGTTGTATTCATATTAATAATGAGAGATAGGAGTCTAGGGGCTTTGACATTTCGATACGTATTAAGCAAGATTTTGCTTTGTTTGTTTGCTTGAGTGACGGGACACTTTGTGAAACGGGCATATCAACAAGACCAATGGTGAAACCCATAGATGGTTCTAGTGGTTTTGCCAACAATTACTTTCACGGAACCTTTCACGGGGAATATATATGTAAGACGCAGATCCGTGTCCGGCCTCAGATACGTGTCCTTCTCTCAAATCCGTATTCAATCATTACGTCATACTCAGATCCATGTCCTTCCAAAGCCTTGTCCCCTCAAATATGTGTCCTCTGATGTCACACCCAGATCTATGTCTTTTCAAAAACATATCTTCTCAGATCTGTGTCCTCTGACGTCATACTCAGATATATGTCCTCCAAAATATATGTCCCCTTAGATCTGTGTCCTCTGACATAATGCACAGATCAAGGTATTATGTCAAAAGAAATATCCACAGAGGTCTGTGTCCTCCCCATTTTGGACAGAGAGGGAAAAAAACATTTATCGCAATTAACAGTAGGATTCACATCTTGGATGCCCACTTATTAGTTCCCGTTTGATATCAACTGATATCTTGTATCATTTACCCATTTATGCTCTGCGTGTATTTTTTTTCTTTGTATCTCTGATCTTACTGCAGTAAGAATAGACCTCTGGATTTATTTTATACTGATAGCATTAATCCTAATTCTGTAACTATTAGACCTTCTCTGATATGAGATTTTGTATTTTTCTTTTCTTACGAACTGTTGTCTCATGGATATTTAATCCACATCTCAGTATTTTTCTATTTATGTGATCGGTAATTTTGCTGATACCAGCATGAAATCATTTTAAAAAAGATCAAGTACATACCATTAGTTGTTTTCTATCTGGCAATATAAAAGAACATTTATCACTGCTGTATTTTTACACATATCCAGGCATATGCAGAGTAGACACTTTATTGACATGGCCTTAATTGATATCTATTTAGTTCGAAAGTAAAATTAGAATTGATATTCTTGATAACAAACATCTTTCCTCGGGACAAATCTGTCTCTCCAGAGAATCTATCGGGTATGCTGTTCGGTTTCGCCATCTTTCTAAATGTCAATCTCACATATATGTCGTCATTTCCTTTCGATCGAATCAAATAAATGTTACATCTTTATGTCCAAAACATTTTTATAGTTTGACTTTTGTTGTATATGGTTTGTTCTGTTATATAGGTTTCAAGTTCCCTCATGACCTTTGGCCTTTAAGCAATTTTGCTTGACAACATGTGTCTACGACTTATAGTTTTACAGTTTCGCCGATAAACAGAGTTCGTGAAGAATGGTCGGAATCTTCAAACTTTTTTCTACTGTAATAACTTTCATCAGGTAAGCTCAAAGGCGAACGATTGCGAAGCTAAATAACTTGAAAAAAATGTGCATCAAGAAAACGTAAGGGTCTAAATAGAATAGCCGACACCGGATAAAGTCATCTATGTTTGAGGGGGAGAACGATATAACTGTAATATTGTTGAAAGTGGCGTTAAACACCATAAGCCTAGACCTAAATCTTAATCAGCTTAATGGAACGCCTTACCTGTGATGGCCATCATAAATTATCGTAATGACCATGAGTCTCATGCTTTACGAAGATGTAGATGAACAGATCATAAGTAAGACCCAGTATAGGTTTGTATATATATATATATATATATATGTTACAGGCAAAATCCGAATCCAGGGCTATTCGGAATCCTCCTAGGGCAAATCGGAATTCAAGTTTGTCGCAGTAGAAACCCGAATTCCGATTTACACTGGTTTTAATCCAGTGTAAGTCAGAATTCTGGTGTCTCCTAGGACAAATTAAGATATCCCGATTTGAACTAAGGCGATTCCGAATCGCCCTGAAATGGTCTGCTAAAAATCGTTGATCTGCCTTATTCTCGTCACAATCAGATTAGGGATACGGCTACCGTTAACTATCTTCGAGAGGCTGAGCGCAGGAGAATTCGACATGAATCTGCACGTCTTTTGTGCGGAAGCATTATTCCATTGGAGATACCGTCGGTATAAAAATTCATAAAGTTGATAGGACAAATACATACTCAAAAATTCTGCCTTGTAAGGTTTTAGACATAAACATCATCAACGATTCAAAATCGTTATACCTTGTATAAGATATTTTCTAAAGATGGAATATTGAAGAACTTCTATTCTGAAGATGATCTGGTTGATCTTAGAACAGTCTGTTTTCCCGGGTTGAATTCAATAAATCCCGATTCTCTAAATGAAATTTCTCATATTCAGGCCTGTCAAAAAAAAATAAAATGTTTTTGGAGATACTCCTTTACTGAAATCCATTTGTAATTGTGCTTCTAAGTGTAATACGCTGAGATGTCCATGTAGGAAGGAGAACTTGCAGTGTTCCCCAAAATGTCATACAAACAATCATAAATGTGAAAATAAGTAAAAATGTCATTTTGGCAACATTTTGTAAAAATATTTCGTTCACTTAAAATTGTATTTCTGTAATACAAATTAGTTTGTAGTCTTTTGTCATATCAAATACTCGGTAAACCTGCAAAACATTAGTACAATACAGAAATGAAATGTTAGGAGGATCCGGAATCGCACTAAGCAATATTTTCAGTAATATTCCGAATCCCATTAGAATTTTACTACGATTCGGAATCGCCCTAGTACAAATCGGGATATCTTGATTTGTCCTAGGAGAAACCCGAATTCCGATTTACACTAGATTAAAACCAGTGTAAATCGGAATTCGGGTTTCTCCTAGGACAAACTGGAATTCGATTTGCCCTAGTAGGATTCCGTATCGCCATGGATTCGGATTAGCCCTGTAACATATATTTATATTGACTGTGGTAAGACATCACTAATCTATAGCCTTCATGTCAAATCACGAATTATATAATTATTTCATGATTTCATTGATAAAATTACTATGCCAAGTTATTTCCATTACTACAATCTAATATGAGAAAATCCTTTTTGAAACTTTTAGAAAATAATGTAGAATTATTTACCAGACAATTATTCTTGTTAAGGAAATTGCACGAACTGTGAACTTTCTTCAACAATGTTTATATTGTATGAACATTTGTTTTATAGATTTGAACTGTATTTGATAGTATCTATTATGGACATATTCAGAGTCAACACTATTCATCAACTCTATGTTATTTTTGTTATTACTCTTATTAATTAATTTATTTATATTGTTTATCATTTGACCCGGTTATAAACATTTCATAATAAATATTTTCGACTAAATGCTAATAACTTATGATATGACACCATTCATGACGAGGTGTACTCGATACAACATTATGTGATAAAGTTTGTCAGTGACCTGGGGTAGGTAAGGTTTTATCCGGTACACCGGTTTCCTCCACCAATGCCATGAATTTGACCACAACCTTCTTTAGTAATTAAACATTACTTTTGCTTTAACTAAACATTTTTAATAAGTTGTAGCATCGTACCAGTATGTTCACTTGTTTGTTTCTCAATTAACAACTATTAGCGCATTATATAATATAAAAAAAACATTAAGGAAACCTTTTCCTATAGCTACACTAAATGTGAAGCTTATTCATTTTGATTTTTAACGCTATTCATGATGCCTTGACTGAGTTAAATGAAAACGAAGATATAACTAAATACCAAATTATGAACCCGACCTCATTCAACTGTTATATATTGTGTGCTGTTGATCATATCATATTTGTTTTGTGTGTGTATGTTTATTATATACATGTCTTGTGTATCAAATGTTATATGTATTTGTAGCCGCATCAGTGCTCGACTCGGGTGCGGTAGATCGAACGTGGGTTCGAGCCCCGGTCGGGTCAAACCAAGAACTTTAAAATTGGTATTTGTTGCTTATCCGCTAAGCACACAGCATTAAGCAGAAAAAACAAAGATGGGTTGAATCAGAATAATGTGTCCAAGTGGAGCGACATGTCTATCACGGATTGTTGTTTCAGTGAGCTATAAAAAATCCAACTCAGCGTGTTGGTCTAGAACAAATCGGACCTCATCATCATCTCATTGAAAATTAAATTGTTATCACAATGATATAACTGACAAATTGTTGAATTGGCGTTAAACAACAATCACTCACTCACTCACTCACTCACTCACTCACTCACTCTATGTGTTTGTTAACATTGTGCTTCATCATTGATCGGTTACCGTTAGCACACATCACTTACGGTAATAATTAGTGTATCGACCAATCATGTCACCATTAACTTTTGTTTATCTGAGCCTATGCCCCCAATACCATAAATGTAATTATTTCTTATTTATCAATTTATCAAAAATATGTGTAATAGCCTCTATGTGATTCTGCTAAATGTGGGACTTGTTTATTAATATATTAATAATACCATATTAGATCAATAAAATAATGTATTTATACTGTTATAATACTATTGTTATATATGTACATTATTGATCATATAAGATCTATTTTTATACATGTTGTGTGTATTAAATGTTGTATGTACATTATTGATCATATAAGATCTATTTTTATACATGTTTTGTGTATTCAATGTTGTGTGTGTTATTAACTGTATGTGTGTGTTTTATTATCGTTCCGTTATGTTAGACATATATCCCGTTATAACGTACCCCAACAACGTAAATGATGTTGTGAATATTGAGCGTGTATGGGTTGTTTTAATAACATTATCAGATGCAAACAGCGGACATGTAATAATACCCAATACATTATTTCATCGTACTAATTTCTCATATAGCCAGTGAAAAGGTATGTTTTGTTCTGTTACTATCCTGATGTCATGTTCTGTATCTATATTAGCTGCTGACAGTTGCATCTGGCTCCATACATCCAAACTCTTTCCCTCTCGCTGACTTACCCATTTGCTATATTATTGTTAGGAGCCTGTACCCGTTTGACACAGACTCCAGATCGAACCGAACACAATTAGATGAAATTGAATCAGCATTGTTCCTTCAGTATCAATACATTATATATATTACCGAGCATGGGTTAAGTCAAATGTATCGTGCGAAGATATGAAAATCAGCAATTTAACCGTTTATCACAAAGATAGGTAAGACAATTCGGGTTAGGTAGGAATAGCTATTTATGAAGTGGATTACCTATTATCCCAGAGTCGTGTCTAGATCGAGATTCAAAGCTTATAATATCTTGGCGTAGAATTAAAAATATAACGATAAATGTATTTTAGTCGGTGTCTGCTATAGACCACCCTCCAATTTTCTTAATCTGCGAACAACGTTTATTGAAAATTCTGATAGAGTTATCCCCCGTTGAAAAGTGCCAACCGCATTATATCCGATAACCCCCAAAAACCACAAATATTCAATTATTTCTCTACCGACATGACTATCTCTGATAATTATGATAGACTTCCAATACTTCCACGAATAACCTATCTTACAAACGATAGACTATATAGTGGTACAGCTGAAGAATCTGATAAAATACTAAAATATTTACGACAATCCAATCAAATCTAGTGTTCCGGGTGCAATCTCTAATCATAATATTAAATTTTGTGACGACATTCTTTATAAACACCTCACCAAGCTGTTTAACTACTCACTACGGATGGGAGCGTACCCTTCATGTTGGGAATTTTTTCATATTTGTCGGGTTTATTAAAATAAAGGTCAATAGAGTGAAATGTTCAACTATCGTCCCTTACAGTTTCTAACATGTATATCAACAATACATGAGAAAATAATTAATAAGTCACTTTATGAATATTGTGTTTCTCCTGAGCTACTCATTATCATGATATCAGAGCTTAAGAGAAATAACCCTACATCCAACCAGCTACATACTATAACTCACAACATTATACATATCTTGATTACAGTAAATGTTATGATGTGTATAATAAACGTTAGAGAATACCGAATGGACAATCAAAAATGGACAATACAGAGAAACTGGTAACATAATGGAGACAAGACGAAGAAAAACAAAGCAAAAAAAACACTATAATATGTGTTGGACATTAATATAGGCAAACAAACGCATATAGTGTAAATAAGACATGAGCCCTTCTATAAACAACTGTAGGTAAAGACGAACCGAACATCGTTTTTATGCGGACATCGTAACGGATGCCACAGGAACTCAGAACGTAAAGACACATAATTGGACAGCACAAAAAAAATTAAAAGATGAGCAACACGAACCCCACAAAAACCCCGGAGCTACACGGACCCCAGAAAAAACCCGGGTTGAACTCAGGTGTTTGCGAAGGGTATTTTAGGTTGTTCATAACTAACTGCTTATACAACCTATTTATATACCATATACAGAAAATATTCCTGACACCTACTAATCTGGGTCACTGGTCATTGTGAGTAGCATGTGTAGTCACGTGAACAGATACAGTGTTGAAAAAACTGTTGGTACTCATAAAATATTGATAAATGCAATACAAGTTTATGTTTGTCTTCAAGAAATATGATAGACAAAACCATGTGTGAAGTTTTATGACGAAATATCTCCGATTTCTATTCTATATATAAATTTATGAATTGAAGTTTTAGCTGCTAATCTGGGTCACGGTCATTGTGAGTAGCATGTGTAGTCACGTGAA
>MJUT01008752.1:31238-50322 GCA_002080005.1 Gigantidas platifrons | reverse complement strand
TATTTATCAATGATATAGCAGATGACATGGTTGGTCTTGGTAGATTATTTGCAGATGATACCTCTATAGGTCATACTTCAAATGAAGAAAATAGTTTGAAAGTATTGATTAATATTGATTTAGATTATCTAAAACTTTGGTCTGAAAAATGGTTGGTTAAATTTAATCCTAACAAAACAGATATTATGATTTTTAATGTTAGGAACATACAGAGTACTTTATCTTTTGATTTTGGAGATACAACATTAGTTCCACAAAGCTCACACAAACACCTTGGTGTTACGTTCAGTAGAGATTGTAAGTGGACTAAACATATAGATATACTAATAGAGAGATCTTCTAAACAGTTGAATGTTTTACGGAAATTAAAATTTAGATTAAAAAGGGAATATTTGGAGAAAATTTACTTTACGTTTATTAGACCAATTTTGGAATACGCATCTGAAGTCTGGGACAACTGTGGGCAGGTTAATTCAGATCGAATAGAAAAAATACAGATCGAGGCGGCGCATATAGTGACAGGATTACCTATGTATGCCAGTATACAGAATATTTATAAGGAAACGGGTTGGGAAAAATTAAGTGTCAGAAGGGAAGTTAAAAAAATATCGCTTTTTTATCGAATAGTTAATAAACAGGCACCAGAATATCTTAGCGAATTAGTTCCACCAAATGTATCAGAAAGTAATAACTACAATCTAAGACATGGACAAAATATTATAGTACCACCTAATCGCTTAACACTTTATCAACATTCATACTTTCCATCCTGTATAAAACTATGGAACTCCTTAGACTTGACAATAAGACAATTACCTACTTTCACTTCATTCAAATTAAGGTTACATCAAAAATATTACATAAATAAAAAAACACCTGGATATTATTTTTATGGAGATAGAGCATTAGGAGTTTTACATACACGTTTACGCAATAATTGCAGTACACTAAATTTTGACTTATTAAGGGCAAATCTGGTTAAAAATTCAAATGTATATGTGGATATATAAATGAAAATGCCGAACATTATTTAATGAACTGCAATAGATTTAATATACAGAGAATACAACTGTTACAGGAAGTAAACATGTTACAATTGAACGGTATACCTATTAATACTGAATTATTATTATATGGAAATGAAAATATTAATATAGAAGATAATTGTCAAATATTCTTATCAGTACAGAAGTATATTAAAACAAGTGAACGATTTTCGTTTGGTCAACCATAATGAATATAAAATATATATGTGTATGTGTATTTTATTTATTAACAGTACAATGCCCCGAGTGATCATGCTATTCGTAAACTGAAATACATGCTTGACACGTATCAATGGATTTCAATAACTTTTTTGTTTAAACTAAAATATATAAAATAACACTTACCGTTACGGCTCTTTAGCATAATCCAATTAATAAATAAGCGTATCTGGTTCAATATGAATGTTAGATATAATTACACGTCACATGTACCTAACAATAGCCAAGTTATCGGGAGTGTTCGATAACAATACGGAGAGGAATGTTCGATTCGTGTTTATATAATAAGACAAGTAAATCCATGATGCGTTTCACGTCATGTATTTATTTATTTTTTTTTTATCTTAATTCATACTTATTTCATGCCTTCATATTACATTTATTATTTAATTTGTATATGTAATTGCTAATTGTTCAGAATTTTGTATATATATGTATGTATTGGAGAAGACATTCTAAGTTGAAAAACTTGTGTCTAATCCCTTTGTTTTGAACAATAAAATATGTTTAAAGTACATGTACGGAATAATAAAACAAAGATACACACACGGAATAATGAAACAAAGAACCACGCAAGCTTTAAATTAACCTTTAGAAATATCGATTAGAAGTTATATGTATGTTGTACTTGTCACACCATAGGCCAAGTTCGAATGGGACCCGGAATCGAACTCGCGTTATTCGGGTTCCAAATGAACCACCCGGGAAAGTGTTAAAAATAGAAACAATGACGCAATTGAACTTTTGACCTTGTTACTCTTCTAACCCAGCGTCGACCAAGGGTTATTCGAGATCCAAGATGGCGTCAGGGGGAAACGATGCAGAATTGTAAGTTTGTATTTTGATAATTTTAGACTTGAATTGTCAAATTTAACATTGATCACATGTTTTTGTTTATTTCAATACTTTTTTATGATTTTGCTTTTGATTGCTATGTCAATCTCGGATGAGGAAGGGAAAATCATCGTCTTATGGGCCAAATACATTGTATGTACCATGGTACATGTGTTTACGTTTCTACACGGGAGAGACTTTTCAAACTTTTAATTGTCTTAAACAAGCAGAAAATCATACACGATTTGAATCGAGTAAGCAGGAGCATATTGATATGTAATGTACAGATTTTCTCCCCTTGTTCGTGGTCAATGATTAATGTTAGATTAATGCTGGGAGTTACTCGAGATCGCACAACAGCGTCCAAATGGAAAGTTGCGCGCGCATCCAATTAATAGAGTATGACGTCACCCAACCCAACACCAGGGTTCCTATCGGGTTCCAACCGAACTTGGCCATAGTGTCAATGTTGTTCATAGCAACCATACTTCGTAATGACAGGTACGTACTATTCCATATCTTTATATACTAAGCATTTTCAGGCTGTTAACGTTTTCTTATAGTTAAGCAAGTTTATTATGTACCAAAGAAGGTAATTAGAAGGTGTAATTCGGAGAAAATTAAATACAAATGACAAACAATGATCTACAAAGATTGAGCAACATAAACCTCACACAAAACAGGAGATTAGCTCAAGTCTTCCGGAAGGGTTATCAGTTCCTTCCCCATTTGTGCTACCTGTCGTGTTACTAATAGTAATATTATTAAACGACATGAACATCATCTGACATGAAAATCATGTTGAACATCAGTATATACAAATAACATTAAAAAAAAGCATGAACTTCCTAAAAATGAAACAAAAACAAATGAAAGGAAAGAAGAACGTGTCGTAGTACATTACGGACCTAAAACGTGAAGATATCGACATATAATTTGACAAAATGAACAACCCTAGTAATACATGTACAGACTGGGGCGAACTCAGGTGCTCCGGAAGGGAAAATATATCCTGTTCCACTAGAGGATAAGTCATGCAATACCATTTTATCATTGCAGACTTCAATATGGTTTCAACTGTTGTCATAATTTTGACGTTTGTTGTTGTTGTTTACGGCCATCAATGTAAAGACATCAAGTTGTCGGCTGCTGATCAATCTGTAATTGATATGATGAAACACTATCTACATACATCAAGGAAGACAGAGTGTTCTGATGATAAACTTAATAGTAATAGTTTTAAAGTAGATCAACACTTTTTAGTGTTCAATATTTTGAAAAACAGATTATTATTATGTAAATAATATGCAATCGAAAATGAAATTGTTCTACAAGAATTGGTCTTGTTGCCTCAGGGTATTAGATAATAGAAAAAACATGGACCTTTGCGTTCCCATATGTTTTTATGTTTAGTGTGTCAATAGTATCTACTAAAAGGGTTAAGGTCAATATGCCTTACAAATATCTAGTCAATTAGAATCCATAAGAGTACATTATACCAGTACTAAGTAAAAGTATGATGAACACACCTGAAGGCAGAAATGGTATTTTATTTCGACAATGACAAAATGTGAAAGACTTTATGTTATCTATTCTGTATTTTGATTCAAAGCCAAACAAAACCATGTAGATTCAAATTATATTCATACGTATACACTATATTACCTGTGTTATGATCAAGTAAAGGATATTATGATTCAATAGCTTAATAATTGTTTCTACAGTTATTCATTTTCAGTTTTCATCATAGTTTCCAATTTTCTATATTTTAGAAAACATGTATAGCTATGTAAATTATATGCAAAACAATACCATATGATATCTTCTTTGTGTTATGTTTGAAAAGAAAGTGGGATATATTTAATGGAAACGTTTGTTGCAAGAGTCAGATATACACAACTGCCTGAAAAATAGACTTCATGACTAGATTGTCTATTGGTAAAGGTCTCGTCTTAGCAATTGTTTCTGACAAACATGTCTTCAAAAGAACAACAATGAAGTGGAAACTTGATACCACGACTTGGATGATATTACTTTTTATCAATCTTATGTTCTGCAACTTTAATATACATTTGTACTTTTTTAGCTTTTTTCTCTTTATAAAACAGATGCTGGAGTAACATACATCCGATGGGGAAAGAAAACTTGTCCAGAAGCCGCAGATCTTGTTTATTCAGGTATTGAATAATTAATATGAATAGAACTTATGTATTATTCAAGTGAAAAATACACGCAAATAATAGTATAAATAATTGTTATGAAAATATTATAAAATAAAATCATTCATATTTTTTTTTACAAAATGTTACATTGTTAGAAAGGAATATTTGTTTATTTAATAGCGTTATTATCTGTTAGTATTTGTCAATGTTGGTAATGTTAAATATTGTAGGTCAAGCAGGAGGTAACTATTACAGTCACAAAGGAGGTGGTAGTAACTACCTCTGTTTACCAAATGATCCTGATAATGGCAAACCATATTCATATGCTAACGACGTGTTATATGGAGCTGAATATCAGACGGGTTCATCTTATAAGACGTCAGGATTGGATAATTTACATGACAAAGATGTTCCTTGTGCTGTGTGTAGACGTAGAGGAAAGTCTTCTGTTCTTATGATACCAGGTAAATGTTTTTAATTGAAATGCATTTTAAATATCTAAGCAAAACAAAATCATCTTATTGCTTTACATATCAAGAAAGCCATGCTATCAATTTATGAAATATTTCCCTGCTATTCCAAACAGAACAACACGAAATAATTATATTATTTACATGATGATTCTGAAAGTGTGATATTAAACAACAAATAATCGATACAATGTAATATTGTGAACCATTTGAATGGCGTTTGTCAATACCAACTGTGTTGCTGACGATTGTCACTGTTATTTAATTGAGAATATACTCCTACTGTAGATTCTTAAAAATAATCAACGAGACCCGTTAGGGTCGGGTTGATTATTTGTTAAGAATCTACAAGTTAAAGTGTATTCTCTTACATAATATATGTCCATCTGTAAAGGTGTGTTTATTAAATATGTTTACACTTTTAATGTTCAGATAACCAAATAAGACAACAATTAACAAAAATAAAACGATATTTTTAATATCGGCACACGTCCTTTCGATTCTCGTTTATATTTAGATATTTCAAGGTCTTTCAAGTGTTCTAAATGTGTATCATTAAATAGTGTCCGCCGTGAAATACTGTCCTCTTTTACAATTGACTCCTATGATAAAGTCCGAGGACGGAATAAAGCGCAGTGATGTCTTCTTTCGGTCAATTTAAGGTTTTTCATTTGAAATATAGCACAACAGGACACAATTTCATAGGACACTATTTTCCCCTACAAATGTTCACCTATGATCTGTCTGATTTGTAATCACTTGTGGTTTTTGTATTCCGATAATATATTTTAAAAATGTTCACTTACTGGTCTGTACTGAACATAAATAATGCCAGATTTGAAATACTTGTATATAGTGCATTGTATATAGTTATTAATTGCTTAATTAAAAAAGGTGTCGATTTTTTTTTTTAAAGAGTTTACTATCAAGAGTCATATATATATATTAATTATATGTTTTAATAGTGTGACCGCCGTAGCCGAGTGGTTAGACGGAAGCAAAGCAACCCTTGATAAGTCGGGCAGAAATATTTACTACACGTTTTTAAACCTAAAATGGTAAAAGGTTAAAGTTCATATACACAAGAACAAAGGAATAAACTAGATTCTTGAAAATAATATACTGTTCGAACAATAGTGTAACGTCAGAGAAATGTATTATGGTGGTACAATTTGAATGATTAAATATTAGAAAGGAAAACGAAAATGTATTTATTTGTTTTATTATTATCTTTTTGTTTTATTTCAGGTAAACAGACATGCTATAGTGGATGGAAAGCAGAATATACGGGGTTTCTTATGACTGCGTTCAAAGGTCATAACAACAAAGATTATGCTTGCATGGACAAGGACGCTGAAGGAATAGACAGTGACACATCAAATAAAGATGGAGCTCTATTTTTTCCAGTGAGGACCACATGTGGCAGCTTAAGATGTCCTCCATACAAGAATCACACAGAAATGTATTGTGTTGTATGCACAATATAAATAATTTATTTATATATAAATAAATCAATCGATCAAACAAATTTTATTTATTTAATCACGACAGCAGGGAATCAAAAATCTGAAAAAAATCTTCCTTGGAAATAACATTAATAAACAATGAACACGTTTATCAGTCAAAATTATAAAACTATACATAAAACGATCAGTTAAATGGATGATTCGGAACCAAACAACAACAGTGCACAAACAAAAGAACAAAAGCACAAACGAAACACACTCCAACAAAGACATGGGATAAAAATCACTTCTATATGATATATGTATATGTTGTGTATTGAACAAACAAATCTAATGTTGTGGTACTGTTAAATCTTGGTGGACACCACAACACATTTAATAGTACTTCACTGTATATCTTGTATACCGATTTCAAGGAAGTTAAGCTAAAGATTTTCTACATTTTGCCTTCTGCCATATAACAAAAGGGTAGATACGTAATATCCGAATTCCCCTTTGTCAGACTTTCAGATGCCACGTCTGTTTGGCTTTGATTTTTATTTGTTCCATTGTATTTGTGATAATACAATATACATACAATAATGTACACATATTTTTATTATCATCCTTGAACGTTAGATAAGGCGTTGGGTTGGGTTATGGTGTTTACCGCCACTTTCACCAATATTACAATTATATCATGGTGGTCAGTTTTATTGGTGGAGGAAACCGGAGTAACCAGAGAAAACCCCAGGTCGCCACAAGTCACTGACCAGATCACATAATATTGTATCGGGTACACCTCGTCTGAGCGGGGATCGAGCTCAACGCATTAGTGGTGATAGGCACTGAATAGGTAGTCATAAATCCAACTAGCATACGGCCCCTTGCATTTTAAATGAACAGCAATCTTTACATAGCTCATCTAGCCCTATCATAAAATTATGTACTTATAGACAAAAGCTTGAAGACACAAAAGCCGTAAATCGAAGAAGGACAAAGAATACAATGGACCAAGGAAAAAAGGACAAAATGACGACAATGATTACAAAACATTACACAGAAAACTTGATTCAGCAACACAAACGCCATCATAAACCGGTGTCATATGGTATGTTGAACCCCTGAAAAATCGGCCCGGGTGAAATATACCATGTGGTATTTTGACACCTGGGTCAAAATTTTGTCATTGTATCTTGAGCTCCATAATGGTTAATTGAAACCCCTCATTTCTACCAAAAGAGGGGAGTTCATAACACGATCGCCGCCATCAACCGGTGTCATATGGTATGCTTAATCCCTGAAATATCGACCACCGGGTTCTATATACCAATTATGTTTACATAGCCCATCTAGCCCTATAATAAATTATGTATTGTAAGCAAGTTTGAAGATACAAAAGACGTAAATTCAAGAAGGACAAACAATACAATGGGCAAAGGACAAAATGACAAATAACGATTTATAAAACATTACACAGAAAACATGATTGAGCAACACGAACCCTACTATAAACCGGTGTCATATGATATTTTGAACCCTTGAAAAATCGACCCCTGGTTTAATATACTACATGGTATTTTGACCCCCGGGGTCAAATTTTCGTAATTGTATTTTTATTCACATCATGGTAAATTTAAACCCTCTCATTCCTACCAAACGAGAGGGTTAGATATACCATGGATAAGGGGGTCAAAATACAATGGGTAGGAGGTTCGATATACCATAAATAGGGGGTTCAATATATCATGGATAGGGGGTTCGATATACCATGGATAGGGGGTCAAAATAGCATGGGCATAGGGTTCGATATACCAAGGATAGGGAGTCAAGATAACATGAATAAGGGGTTCGGTATGCTATGGGTAGGCGGTTCATGTACCATAAGAGAACGTTCGATATACCATGGGTAGGGGGCTCGATATACCAACGATACGGGGTTCTAGATACCATGTGTAGGGGGTTCAAAATACCATGGGGAGGGCATTTGATATACCATGAATAGGGAGGTCAAAATACAATAGACAGGGAGTTCGATATACCATGGGTAGGGGATTCTATATACCATGGGTGGGGTTCAATATACCATGCAAAGGAGGTTCGATATACTAGTACCATGGGTAGGGGGATTGATATATCATGGATACGGGGGTCAAAATGCCATAGGTAGGGGGTTCAAAATACCATTGGTAGGGGGTTCGATATACCATAAGTAGTGGGTTCGATATACCAAAGATAAGGGAATCAAACTACCATGAGTAGGGGTTCGATATGCCATGTGTAAGCGGTTCAAAATACCATATGTAGGGGAATCAAAATACCATGGATAGCGGGCTCAATATACCATAAATAGGGGGTTCTATATACCATGGGTAGGGTCTCAATATACCATGGGTAGAATTTCAAAGCAGTATGTACTGTTATAATGCAATGCAAAATTGAGACAGCAGTTAGAGCTTCCTTCTTATATTTATTCAGTTGTATACATGTAGAAAATATCCTGTCAAAAGATTATTGTGGAAAATAAACTAGCTCAGTTAACCTGTGCCACGTGTATGAAAGGTAATTAAGGTCTTATTATGACACCAATAATTACCAGTTCTACTTTTGCACTTTTTCAATGGATAAAATATGTGTAATTAAAGCATATAGATACAAGAAGGATTTCCCGGAATTTAATCATGTAATGTCTTTTTTCCTTTATATTAAGGAAAAAAATGTATGTAGAAAGGACATAAGATATATGAAATTTTGAAAGTCGTGTAATGATCAGACAATTTATGATTTTGAAAGAAGAGTAATTCACTTTATATTAAGATTTTTTTGGGTTTAATTTTAACAGACTAATTCTAATGTTTTTATATTTTTTTTCCAGCTTGCAACCACTTTTTTTATTTACAAAATTGCTTTTATTTACAAATTTCTTTGATCATATCTTTTACATTTTGTACACCTGTAGTAATATGTTTGTTGGCATTCCTTTATTATGACTGTGTTTTTGGTCCTTTATTGAAAATGTTTATGATATGGTATTTTGAACCCCCTAACCATGGTATATCGAACTCCCTATTCATGGTATATCGTACCCTGTACCCATGGTATTGCGAACCCACAACTCATGGTATTTCAATCCTCCTACCCTTGGTATGTTGAATTCCTTACCCCTGGTATTTTGACCCCCTACCCAAGGTATATCAAACCCACTACCCATGGTAGTTCGAACCCCCTATTCATGGCATATCGAATTCCTTACCCCTGGTATTGTTACCCCTTACCCAAGGTATATCAAACCCTCTACCCACGGTAGTTCGATCCCCCTATCCATGGTATATTGAACCCCTACTCCATGGTATTTTGAACACCCTAACCATGATATTTTGACTCCCCCAACCCATGGTATATCGAACCCCTATCCATGGTATTTCGAACCCCCTACCCATGGTATATCGGCATCTCAACCCATGGTATGTGAATCCCCTACCCATGGTATATCTAACCCCCTATCTATGGCATATCAAACCCCATACCCATGGTATTTTGAGGCCTCTTTCCATGGCATATCAAGACCCCTACACAATGTATATATAATCCACTATCCATGGTAAATCGAACCCCTTTCTATGATATTTCGGACCCCCTACGCATGGTATATCGAGCCCCCTACCCTTGCTATTTTGAACCCCCTATCCATGATTTATCAAACTATCTAACCATGGCAATTTGACCCCTATCTAAGGTATATCGAACCCTCTGTCTATCTAATGATTAGAAATGAGGGGGTTCAAAACACCATAGGGGATCAATTTACCATACATGGGGAGTTAATTTTTCAATAAGGGTGCTCAATATACCATGAATGAAAATTGACCCGGGGTCAATATACCATGGGGTTCAAAAAACCATATGACACCATGGGTGAATATATCTTCTAAAATGATGAAATGCCATTGGTAAATAACGTAGTTGATGATAAAACAAGAACGCCTGCGATGGAGATTTGACTGATCATGAATGTCGTAAGGCTTTTAAAAACATAAATATATAAAGTCCCCTTGAAATGATGCGTTCTGTGTTGTGTTTTCTGTTCGTTTTGTCACTGATTTGTGAAGTTTATACAAGAAATGCGTCATGTGCACTAAATTAGATGTCTACGGTTTTATTACTATCATGGGGTCAATACCTCTGCTGGTGGACTGTTAGTATTTTTTCTCGATGGTATGATCACGGACATGTTTCATTAGATAAAATTCCAACAACAATACTTCAGTTTACCAAAGGTAAGGTCAACCTCCCTGAGGGATGGGTAAACTTGGTCGATGTTTGGATATCCTGTTTAGGACTATTCGTTTACCTGCTACCAAAATTGCTAAATTAATGGATTTGCCGGTCTGTTGATTATGAGTGTACCTGAAGAAATTTAATTAAGAAAAGCGTCGTGCGCACTAAATTAAACATCTACGGTTTTATCAGAATACAAACGACAATTTAACAAACATAAATTATCATCAACACACATCAGTCACACAGTGCGTATTCATCTCTCTATAGTCTGTCGAGTGGGGTAACATCAGATGCAATCATGAATAGAATCATAATTCATCTATGGTGAGGATCATCCAGATAAAAGGATTTTTGCTTCTTTCACGCCCAGTGGCATATATTTTAAGCATATTAAGGACGAGAACCGGCTTACCAGAAATAAGGAGTGACGGGACACTTTGTGAAACGGACATGTTAACAAGCCCAACTGTGAAAAACTTAAATGTTTTAACTTATGGTTCTATTGCGTTTACCAACAATGATTTTCACGAGACCTTCCACGGGGTATATGCTTCTTCCGAAGTCATTATTTCCTTTCGTTCAAAACCAAAACAGTGTTCCGTCTTAATGTCCAAAACATGATAATAATTTGACTCTTACTTTATACGGCTTCTCCTGTTATTTAGGTTTCAAGTTCTTCTTATGCANTAACCTTCATCAGATAAGCTCAAAGTCGAACAATTGCGAAGCCAAATAATTTTTAGAAAAATGTGGATCAAGAATACCAAAGTGTCTAAACAGGATAGTCAAACCCGGTTATGGTCACCTATCGTTTGAGGGAGGGGAACCTTAATTTTAATAATAATTACCGTACATTACTAAAGAACTGTAAATATCAACGTATGCATATATAAGCATATACATTGTATACACAGTGGTGGAATGGGTGTTCATCTTTTATGTAATACCATGAAGTATTTCATTTTACAAATGTCCTGATTGTCGTAATAACAAGAGCAATAAAATACATCACACAAGCACTGTGTCAGAAGGAATAGAATAATTAAATTCTTCATTTTCGGTTGACATGTTTTACGTCTTAGACATTTGCTGAGTGGCCGTCGTGGTCTACATCAAATGGTAGGTGGATTTACTACTACCCATGCAATCAGTGCTTATCACCACTAAAGTTGTGAGTTTGAATCCGGCTTTTCTTTTAAACAAATATTCTTAATAAGTTGACTTGCGGCAGGCCCGTGGTTTTCTCCGGTTTTCTCCACAAATAACACGGACCGCCACGATATACATGTAGCTGAAATGTTGTTGAAAGTGGCGTTAAACGTCATAAAACAAAACAAATCCATGCACAGGTATGTGCACTTGTTTGTTTCTCAGGTAGCAATTATTGATAATCATCTGCACCTATTATGTTTTATTAATCTAAGTTGACCTTATCATACAGCTACACCAAATCTAAAACTTATTCGTTGTTTTAGCACTATTCAGGATGCATCCAATCAGGTATGTTGCATTGTATTTGCTAATATAAGTTAAGATATAGGATCAAACACAGGTTTAACCAACTTATCAAACCTTAATTCAGCACATACACGATGGTAGCAATTATAAAACAAATGCACACAGGGAAAAGAAAGACTTCTGCTACTAAGTTGTGGGGATTGGAGACATGTCATAGTTTTGACTTTTCAGAGCGAATATATTGAACCGACACTAACTTAACCACTCCTTAAACATGACACTAGTGAGTGTAAGCCGTATTATATGCCTGTCTAAATATCTGGTTTATGGCATTGAGTATAAACCGTATAGGTCTGGTATATGTCAGTAGTGATCATAAACCATATATGCCTAGCTAAATGTCTGGTTATGTCAGTAGTGATCATAAACCGTATATGCCTGGCTAAATGTCTGGTTATGTCAATAGTGAGCATAACCCGTATAGGTCTGGACTATGTCAGTAGTCAGTATAAACCGTATATGCCTAGCTAAATGTCTGGTTATGTCAGTAGTGATCATAAACCGTATATGCCTGGCGAAATGTCTGGTTATGTCAGAAGTGAGTATTAACCGTATTATATGTCTGGCTAAATGTCTGCTTATGTCAGTAGTGAGCATAATCAGTATAGGTCTGGACTATATCAGTAGTGAGTATAAACCGTATTATATGTCTGGCTAAATATCTGGTTTATGACATTGAGTATAAACCTTATAGGTCTGGTATATATCAGTAGTGATCTTAAACCGTATATGCCTGGCTTAATGTCTGGTTATGTCAGTAGTGATCATAAACCGTATATGCCTGGCTAAATGTCTGATTATGTCAGTAGTGAGTATAAACCGCATAGATCTGGACTATGTCAGTAGTGAGTATTAACCGTATTATATGCCTGGCTAAAATGTCTGGTTTATGACATTGAGTATTAACCTTATAGGTCTAATATATGTCAGTAGTGAGCATAAACTGTATATGCCTGGCTAAGTGTCTGGTTTATGATAGTAGTGAGTATAAACCGTATATGTCTAGCTAAATATCTGGTTTATGACAGTAGTGAGTATAAATCGAATATGCTTGGCTAAATGTCTGCTTTATGACAGTAGTGAGTATAAATCGTATATGTCTGGCTNCGAACAATTGCGAAGCCAAATAATTTTTAGAAAAATGTGGATCAAGAATACCAAAGTGTCTAAACAGGATAGTCAAACCCGGTTATGGTCACCTATCGTTTGAGGGAGGGGAACCTTAATTTTAATAATAATTACCGTACATTACTAAAGAACTGTAAATATCAACGTATGCATATATAAGCATATACATTGTATACACAGTGGTGGAATGGGTGTTCATCTTTTATGTAATACCATGAAGTATTTCATTTTACAAATGTCCTGATTGTCGTGATAACAAGAGCAATAAAATACATCACACAAACACTGTGTCAGAAGGAATAGAATAATTAAATTCTTCATTTTCGGTTGACATGTTTTACGTCTTAGACTTTTGCTGAGTGGCCGTCGTGGTCTACATCAAATGGTAGGTGGATTTACTACTACCCATGCAATCAGTGCTTATCACCACTAAAGTTGTGAGTTTGAATCCGGCTTTTCTTTTAAACAAATATTCTTAATAAGTTGACTTGCGGCAGGCCCGTGGTTTTCTCCGGTTTTCTCCACAAATAACACGGACCGCCACGATATACATGTAGCTGAAATGTTGTTGAAAGTGGCGTTAAACGTCATAAAACAAAACAAATTCATGCACAGATATGTGCACTTGTTTGTTTCTCAGGTAGCAATTATTGATAATCATCAGCACCTATTATGTTTTATTAATCTAAGTTGACCTTATCATACAGCTACACCAAATCTAAAACTTATTCGTTGTTTTAGCACTATTCAGGATGCATCCAATCAGGTATGTTGCATTGTATTTGCTAATATAAGTTAAGATATAGGATCAAACACAGGTTTAACCAACTTATCAAACCTTAATTCAGCACATACACGATGGCAGCAATTATAAAACAAATGTACACAGGGAAAAGAAAGAATTCTGCTACTAAGTTGTGGGGATTGGAGACATGTCATAGTTTTGACTTTTCAGAGCGAATATATTGAACCGACACTAACTTAACCACTCCTTAAACATGACACTAGTGAGTGTAAACCGTATTATATGACTGTCTAAATATCTGGTTTATGGCATTGAGTATAAACCGTATAGGTCTGGTATATGTCAGTAGTGATCATAAACCATATATGCCTAGCTAAATGTCTGGTTATGTCAGTAGTGATCATAAACCGTATATGCCTGGCGAAATGTCTGGTTATGTCAGAAGTGAGTATTAACCGTATTATATGACTGGCTAAATGTCTGCTTATGTCAGTAGTGAGCATAATCCGTATAGGTTTGGACTATATCAGTAGTGAGTATAAACCGTATTATATGTCTGGCTAAATATCTGGTTTATGACATTGAGCATAAACCTTATAGGTCTGGTATATATCAGTAGTGATCATAAACCGTATATGTCTGGCTTAATGTCTGGTTATGTCAGTAGTGATCATAAACCGTATATGCCTGGCTAAATGTCTGGTTATGTCAGTAGTGAGTATAAACCGTATAGATCTGGACTATGTAAGTAGTGAGTATTAACCGTATTATATGCCTGGTTAAAATGTCTGGTTTACGACATTGAGTATTAACCTTATAGGTCTAATATATGTCAGTAGTGAGCATAAACTGTATATGCCTGGCTAAGTGTCTGGTTTATGATAGTAGTGAGTATAAACCGTATATGTCTAGCTAAATATCTGGTTTATGACAGTAGTGAGTATAAATCGAATATGCTTGGCTAAATGTCTGCTTTATGACAGTAGTGAGTATAAATCGTATATGTCTGGCTAAATATCTGTTTTTTTTAATTAGTGAGCATAAACCGTATATGTCTGGCTAAATGTCTGGTTCATGAAGTATTTCATTTTACAAATGTCCTGACTGTCGTGATAACAAGAGCAATAAAATACATCACACAAGCACAGTGTCAGAAGGAATAGAATAATTCAATTCTTCATTTTCGGTTGACATGTTTTACGTCTTAGACTTTTGCTGAGTAGCCGTCGTGGTCTACATCAAATGGTAGGTGGATTTACTACTACCCATACAATCAGTGCTTATCACCACTAAAGTTGTGAGTTTGAATCCGGCTTTTTTTTAAACAAATATTCTTAATAAGTTGACTTGCGGCAGGCCCGTGGTTTTCTCCGGTTTTCTCCACAAATAACACGGACCGCCACGATATACATGTAGCTGAAATGTTGTTGAAAGTGGCGTTAAACGTCATAAAACAAAACAAATCCATGCACCAATATGTGGACTTGTTTGTTTCTCAGGTAGCAATTATTGATAATCATCAGCACCTATTATGTTTTGTTAATCTATGTTGACCTTATCATACAGCTACACCAAATCTAAAACTTATTCGTTGTTTTAGCACTATTCAGGATGCATCCAATCAGGTATGTTGCATTGTATTTGCTAATATAAGTTAAGATATAGGATCAAACAAAGGTTTAACCAACTTATCAAACCTTAATTCAGCACATACACGATGGTAGCAATTATAAAACAAATGTACACAGGGAAAAGAAAGACTACTGCTACTAAGTTGTGGGGGTTGGAGACATGTCATAGTTTTGACTTTTCAGAGCGAATATATTGAACCGACACTAACCTAACCACTCCTTAAACATGACACTAGTGAGTGTAAACCGTATTATATGCCTGTCTAAATATCTGGTTTATGGCATTGAGTATCAACCGTATAGGTCTGGTATATGTCAGTAGTGATCATAAACCGTATATGCCTAGCTAAATGTCTGGTTGTGTCAGTAGTGATCATAAAGCGTATATGCCTGGCTAAATGTCTGGTTATGTCAGTAGTGAGCATAATCCGTATAGGTCTGGACTATGTCAGTAGTGAGTATAAACCGTATATGCCTAGCTAAATGTCTGGTTATGTCAGAAGGGAGTATTAACCGTATTATATGTCTGGCTAAATGTCTGGTTATGTCAGTAGTAAGCATAATCCGTATAGGTCTGGACTATATCAGTAGTGAGTATAAACCGTATTATATGTCTGGCTAAATATCTGGTTTATGACATTGAGTATAAACCTTATAGGTCTGGTATATATCAGTAGTGATCATAAACCGTATATGCCTGGCTTAATGTCTGGTTATGTCAGTAGTGATCATAAACCGTATATGCCTGGCTAAATGTCTGGTTATGTCAGTAGTGAGTATTAACCGTATTATATGCCTGGCTAAAATGTCTGGTTTATGACATTGAGTATAAACCTTATAGGTCTAATATATGTCAGTAGTGAGCATAAACTGTATATGTCTGGCTAAGTGTCTGGTTTATGACAGTAGTGAGTATAAACCGTATATGTCTAGCTAAATATCTGGTTTATGACAGTAGTGAGTATAAACCGAATATGCTTGGCTAAATGTCTGCTTTATGACAGTAGTGAGTATAAATCGTATATGTCTGGCTAAATATCTGTTTTATTTAATTAGTGAGCATAAACCGTATATGTCTGGCTAAATGTCTGGTTCATGAAGTATTTCATTTTACAAATGTCCTGACTGTCGTGATAACAAGAGCAATAAAATACATCACACAAGCACTGTGTCAGAAGGAATAGAATAAGTAAATTCTTCATTTTCGGTTGACATGTTTTACGTCTTAGACTTTTGCTGAGTAGCCGTTGTGGTCTACATCAAATGGTAGGTGGATTTACTACTACCCATACAATCAGTGCTTATCACCACTAAAGTTGTGAGTTTGAATCCGGCTTTTCTTTTAAACAAATATTCTTAATAAGTTGACTTGCGGCAGGCCCGTGGTTTTCTCCGGTGGAACTTGTTTATTAATATATTAATAATACCATATTAGATCAATAAAGTAATGTATTGATACTGTTATAATAATAGTGTTATATATGTACATTATTGATCATATAAGATCTATTTTTATACATGTTTTGTGTATTCAATGTTGTATGTGTTATTAACTGTATGTGTGTGTTTTATTATCGTTCCGTTATGTTAGACATATATCCTGTTATAACGTACCCCAACCAAGTAAATGATGTTGTGAATATTGAGCGTGTATGGGTTGGTTTAATAACATTGTCAGATGCAAACAGCGGACATGTAATACTACCCAATACATTATTTCATCGTACCAATTTCTCATATAGTCAGTAAAAAGGTATGTTTTGTTCTGTTATTATCCTGTTGACATGTTCTGTATCTATATTAGCTATTGACAGTTGCATCTGAATCCATACATCCAAACTCTTTCCCTCTAGCTGACGTAAGCATTTGCTATATTATTGTTAGGAGCCTTTACCCGCTTGACACAGACTCCAAATCGAACCGAACACAATTAGATGAAATCAGCATTGTTCCTTCAGTATCAATACATTATATATATTACCAAGCATGGGTTAAGTCAAATGTATCGTGCGAAGATATGAAAATCAGCAATTTAACCGTTTATCACAAAGATAGGTAAGACAATTCGGGTTAGGTAGGAATAGTTATTTATGTAGTGGATTACCTACTATCCCAGAGTCGTGTCTAGATCGAGATTCAAAGCATAGAATAACTTGGCGTAGAATTAAAAATATAACGATAAATGTATTTTAGTCGGTGTCTGCTATAGACCACCCTCCAATTTTCTTAATCTGCGAACAACGTTTATTGAAAATTCTGATAGAGTTATCCCCCGTTGAAAAGTGCCAACCGCATTATATCCGATAACCCCCAAAACCACAAATATTCAATTATTTCTCTACCGACATGACTATCTCTGATAATTCTGATGGACTTCCAATACTTCCACGGATAACCTATCTTACAAACGATAGACTATATAGTGATACAGCTGAAGAATCTGATAAAATACTAAAATATTTACGACAATCCAATCAAATCTAGTGTTCCGGGTGCAATCTCTAATCATAATATTAAATTTTGTGACGACATTCTTTATAAACACCTCACCAAGCTGTTTAACTACTCACTACGGATGGGAGCGTACCCTTCATGTTGGGAATTTTTTCATATTTGTCGGGTTTATTAAAATAAAGGTCAAAAGAGTGAAATGTTCAACTATCGTCCCTTACAGTTTCTAACATGTATACCAAAAATACATGAGAAAATAATTAATAAGTCACTTTATGAATATTGTGTTTCTCCTGAGCTACTCATTATCATGATATCAGAGCTTAAGAGAAATTACCCTACATCCAACCAGCTACATACTACAACTCACAACATTATAAATATCTTGAATACAGTAAATGTTATGATGTATATAATAAACGTTAGAGAATACCAAATGGACAATCAAAAATGGAAAATACAGAGAAACTGGTAACATAATGGAGACAAGACGAAGAAAAACAAAGCAAAAAAAAACACTATAATATGTGTTGGACATTAATATAGGCAAACAAACGCATATAGTGTAAATAAGACATGAGCCCTTCTATAAACAACTGTAGGTAAAGACGAACCGAACATCGTTGTTATGCGGACATCGTAGCGGATGCCACAGGAACTCAGAACGTAAAGACACATAATTGGACAGCACAAAAAAATAAAAACATGAGCAACACGAACCCCACAAAAAACCCGGAGCAACACGGACCCCACAAAAAACCCGGAGCAACACGGACCCACAAAAAATCCGGAGCAACACGGACCCCACAAAAAACCCGGAGCAACACGGACCCCACAAAAAACCCGGGGTGAACGCAAGTGTTTTGCGAAGGGTATTTTAGGTTGTTAATAACTAACTGCTTATACAACCTATTAAAATATACAATATGTATTTCAAATCAACAATGTAAGCCTTGTCGTGGTTATCAAACATTAGACAGACGATGCTGACTCTTTTACATCATCACTTATCGCTATCAGTGAGTTTGGTGACCTCGTATTATCAGATATCTTGGTTTTTTATTTCTTATTGACTTTATGGTTCACTAATATTGATTTGGTTATCGATTTGTGATTGTTTTTACAGCTTCCTCTATATAGTATTTTATTTAGCC
>MJUT01008737.1:209890-220075 GCA_002080005.1 Gigantidas platifrons | reverse complement strand
AGTCAATAGATTGATATCAACAATGCAATTACGAGTTAGATTTTGCCACCCTGGCGCGAAGTGTCCTCGTTACAACCTTAAATAATCAAGCTTGCCAGTTACTTCCATTCGGTCGGTGATTTTCTGCAAGTAATCTGATTTCCCCATCAGGTACGATATAGACGAAATATTGCTGAAAGAGGCGTTAAACACCTATCAATCAAATTTGGATGTACATAATAATGTACTAACGATGAGTATTGGTTTGTCCTTTATTAATGTACTAACGATGAGTATTGGTTTGTCCTTTATTAATGTACTAACGATGAGTATTGGTTTGTCCTTTATTAATGTACTAACGATGAGTATTGGTTTGTCCTTTATTAATGTACTAACGATGAGTATTGGTTTGTCCTTTATTAATGTACTAACGATGAGTACTGGTTTGTCCTTTATTAATGTACTAACGATCAGTATTGGTTTGTCCTTTATTAATGTACTAACGATCAGTATTGGTTTGTCCTTTATTAATCCCAAATCTCCTCTGTGGTGTAATGATTAAGTTGCTCCTCTCCAGTGTGGTAAACTGTTAGTTTTATTAGTGATGGGGACCAACACTTATTTACCAGGACACGGGTGGCTCAATGAATTAAGTAAGTTGGATTACCTAAAACTTACCAGTTGCTTGCACATCGTCGGTGGTTCTCACCTGTACTCCGTCTTCTTCCACCACTAAAACTGGTCGCCATGATATAGCTGAAAATGGCGCTAGGCAAAATAAATAAATCAACTATTATTTACCAAATAACAAATCAAACACGCCTTTACTATATAATTGGACTAGTATATAAAATATTATGATGCTTTAAACACTATTCTGAAAAATGTTTTTAACTATCATTAATGGAGATTATCAAGTGTATAAAGAAGCCATCGCGGTCGGGATAGTAGGTTAGTTGGATTTACAACTACCTGTGAAATCAGTGCCAATCACCACTAAAGATGTGAGTTCGAATCCTGCTCATGGCAAGGGGTACTCGATACAACTTTATGTGGTAAAGTTTGTCAGTAACTTGCGGCACGTCAGTGGTTATCTGACGGCCACGATATCATTGAAATATTATTGAAAGTGGCGTTAAACACCATAACCCTTCAAGTGTATAGATATATTTATTTAATTTTACAATAAGAATTATTCATAAAAAGACATATATCTCTGTAAATATCAGTTTGTAGTAAATCGTTCAACAAGCATAATTCAGAAGCATGGAATCCTTATTCTTTTCTTTTAGGTCTCAGTGGTTATGCTTTGTCTCCTCAAATGCTTCACTATTTTCTTGAAAGATTTTCTAAATCCTTCCGAAAGCCAACTAAATAGTAAAAAATTGAATGGAATGTTCATATTAAACAAGGCACTGTTAACAACGCCAGTATATTCTATGGTCTGAAGCCTGGTCTGATCATATTTCATATAAAAGTTGAGGTAAATCATCATAGGTAAATTTGGCAATGTAAAAGTAGCAAATATAATAGTAGACGCAATTGTTACTTTCACCAATCTTTCTGACGTCACCACTATTGTAGTTCTACTCAAGTTGAACTGCTTCCGGAATTTAATTTGTTTCCGGATAATAAAGACAGATTTGATGCTTAAGAAGGACAACAGGATGAATGGCAGCAAAGAAGCCAAGACAACACTTGCAATTCTCACTTCTTTGTATTCATCTTTATGGTAAGTATCGTCTTGTTTTGAAAAAATTCCAGGTTCTCGACAAATAGCTATCGTTTCCATCTTCGTCTTGTCAATGATGACAACTCTCTCAAAATCAATTAAAAGACACCATACAATAGATAAAGAAGAAGAAACAACTATGATAACTATTAAAAATATTACAACACTCCGTTCATTGAATATCGCTCTATACTTAATGGGTTTAGATAAAATGATAAATCTCTGGAAAGCGTGTCCAACCTTCAACCATTGGGAGATCAAGTACAAATTACGTGGAATTATTTGGGTGACAATTTCAAAAGCATAACACATTTCATATTGAAGATAATTCTGTTTGAGCGTAAAAACATACGCAAAGAAAACATCTTGCAGGATAAGTGACAGAAGATCAAAACAACTATATAATGTCATGAAGCCAAATTTTCTAACATACTCGCTAGTCCAGAGAGCACGAATTAATACTATTAGCCAAGCTGTTAGAAGAAAGAGTACAATAGGCTGACAGTAAATGACATATGTCTGCATTAAATAGCCAAATTGGGTTTTGGGGTTGTAGTAACTCATTTCTGTATACCGAGACCCAAGTGTTGCTTTTTTCATGAAGTCCTTCCTCCATTCAGCGCCGTCAAAAGACATTGTAATTACGTAAGGTGGTAAATCTGAAAAAAAAGACAAAGAGTGATTGAATATTTGCTATTTAACATCAATTAAGAAATATAAATAATTGAGATTTAAAAAAGTGACACTAGGGTGGTCCTATTGTGTGATTTTTATTGCCTAGGGGAAAAGAGTGGGGGAGCATGGTTGAAACTAATAATAGTCATGATAGTAGCAATGTACAACAAACGACCACTTTTCACTATACCGTTGATAAAGATGAACTATTGCAAGTTGTCTTTTACATGCAGGGGGCGTGACAATTTCCATACAGTAGGAATTATTCTCCAACGCGTCGTTATCTAGAGTGTTGTATATTTGAAAGGACAAACAACGATATACAAAATACTACACAGACAACTACTGATCTAGCAACACGAACCCACTAAAAACCGGGGTTGAACTCAGGTGCTCCGGAAGGGTAAGCAGTTCCTACTCTACAATAGCGACACCCGTCATGCTTCTCTAGTAACAAACCCGGTGGCAAGACATGAATGAGGAAAGGACCAGATCGTGATTATGATAAGTATAACATGTCCGTTGTCATTTGTGACACAGATATTCCGTAACTATTAACCAGGTCATGGTGGCGAACTCCCTCAAAAAAGTATATCGCAAAGATTGATAATTAATCATTACTTATGGTATGTCCTATGGTTCCTTTCATGATTTCCTTCATAGAAAGTAACAAAGGGTTCCTATTGCATATGTTGAAATCCTCTCTGTATGCATGAAAGTTCCCAGGGCTCAAACGAACCGAGCTTTCCAATGTCTCCTCAAGTGCCCTCTCGATGGGGACTGTCAGGTTATAATACGGGAAGCGTGAGCGCAGACCATTGTGGGTAACGGGTTTGTAGATTGCCATTTTACACTACAAATTCCGAAAAAGAGCATGCGTATTGTAACCGCCACAACACACTAGATATGTTGTCCCTACCAACCCTCCATAGATTTCCAAGACAACAAATGCGTTATCAAGTACAGATAAACCTGTCTTAAAAGGGCACCTCTATATAACAAATCGCTGTTTATAAAGGGCAGTCTCATTTTACCGATTATTGAATAGTGAATATAATTTTAACCTGTATATAAAGGGCAACTGTTCAAAAAGGCCATATTTTCAGCTCTCTTGAGTGGCCGTTATACACAGGTTTGACTGTATATGATAAATATATCTATACCTGCATGTAATACACATCATGCATCATAATACGTTATTTCATAAACGTTAGAGAAATCCGTAGGGACAATCAAAAAGTATAATCCAGAGAAACTGGCAACATAAGATACACAAGACGAAGAAAAACAAAAACAACATGTGTTGGAGACCACTATAGACAAAAACACACAAATAAAGTAAATAAGACATGCGCCCTCCTATAAACAGCTGGAGGTAAGGACGAACCGAGCATCGTTTTTATGCGGAAATCGTAACGGACATCACAACACGAAACTCAAAACGTAAGGCAACATAATAAGACAACACAAAAAGGTAAAATGATGAGCAACGCGAACCCCATCAAAAAAACAGGTGTGATTTGCCATCCTTCGATTCATATCGACCTGGAGGTTCGCTTTGGTCGGTATGGAGTCTCGGAATAATACCGGTAACCTGGATCAGATGGTTTTATCCTTTATATATCTACCTCAACTATTGTGAAAATTTGGCCTGTAAAACTAACTTAATCCCGTTACTTTTTATTGAAAGTGTCTGTACAAAGTCAGGATGTTGAGCGATCATGCCTTTGTGTCTTAGGGATTTCGATTTTTTCCCTCTTTCTACGATTTTGCTATCGGATTGTTTGCTCCGATAATACTGTAGTTTTTTTTCCTCATTTGTTTTAATTCTTCTTTTCATCATATTGTGGAATTATGCAAAACTTAAAATTCAGTTTTTGGTAGTGGATTATCATTACGATTCATTGAATTAAAAACGTAGATATATAATTTAGTGCGCACGGCGCGTTTCTGGCATACCATTCATAAGGTACGCTCAATGTCAAAACAATGCAACGCCAAATAATTTAAAAGTTTTAGGAAGTAAAAAAAACAAAAACAAAAGGCCTAACTCGGTTACTATAATTTTTTGACAATATATTAAAACGGTTAACTTACAGAACTTCTGTTTCCTACTTAAGCTTGTGATATATCTGTCATACAATTTTGGTTGTACTTTTCTTCCCTGATTATATACCAAAATATTAGAAGATATATGATTTGTGAGAATATTATAATTTGATACGTGCTAAAAATATAATACAAGATCACTAATCTGTTATCCCTACACCTGAAGAAAAAAAAAGATGTCATGAAAATGTCAGATTTTATAATGCAGGGGAGATAATCTAATTCGGTCGTTTCGAATCATTTCCATTCCGTCAAAATTTTGTTATTTTCGTCTGCCAGATCACGTGATTTCGATGGAACTAAAGGCCCTGAGTTTCCGGTGTCAATGTACACAACAAAAAGTGCCGTTTTAACGTTCGATCCTCAACTTAAAAAAAATCTTAACATTTTCTGTAAAAGGCATATATCAATTAGATTATTTTATTTGTATCAAAGACTTCAACGCAGAGACAAATAATTCTTTAACATTAAATTTGTTTTCTTTCTTTATTTGCGGCTGTCAGCATTATGAAAGGAAAACGATCTGCCTTTATGTATATATTTCTTATATAAGACAGATAGTGGGGTACCGAACACCAGTATTTATTCAGCGGTTTCCTTGGCGTCTCCATATTACAATTACTTATAATCTACCGCATCTACGACTATGATATGCTGACGTTGTCACAGTAATAGCGTAAACACCGGAAGTCGCCTGCCTATTTGTTCAGACGTGAAGACACGAAAAAGACGGAACGTGGTCGGAATTGACATGATTCGAAACAACCGAATTAATGTGGAGTTATCTCAAACTCCGGACAGTTACCAGCTCCGGTCCGCAAACTACCCTCCACTAGTCACTGCCACCGGCTTTTTCCGTTTCTCTGGATCTTCATAGGGTTTGACCCATTGACCTTTCGTTTCTAACAAAATATGAAATACAAATGGCGGTAACGGAAAAGCACTTCAAAGATAATTTATGGTATTTTGATACATTTCACGATACACATATGGATAAAACAAAATTAAATCAATGAATAATTATATTAAGTTTTTAAATACCAAGATATATGAATGAATGCCAAGACACACGAAATGGAAAACCGAGCATTTTCAAAATGATTTTGACTCGGGGGGTAAAAAACACCCATCCCCGGGTGTTGTCAAAACATACAGATAGCATTTTCTGACTAGTTGCACATAATGGGTAAGGAGTATAGTAACACATTGAGAAAAAGAGGCATGAATGCTTTAGGTAAAGTGGTAGGTAAACAGCAAACACTGTACAGTGTAACACTCGCCCACTGACTTTAATTTTGCACTAGATGGTAGATCTAACATACAGCACATTAATTTTTTTTTCTCTTTTTTTTATTATGACACATAAAAGCATGATGAAACTGTTATCAGACCAAGAATGCTTTACACCTTTATTGACATTATGTATGCCCTTTTGGCAAGACCCCCTTCCAGAGGGTGTGCCAGGGGTAGAATAAGATCCAGGTTTCTCCGTCCTAGAGGCACTAGTCCTCTAAAAGGGGCAAACCCCGGGGTATAGAAATGGGACAGAGCTTCGGCTTGAAGGGGCGTCCTTCGGTTGCACGGGATGTATAAATTCACAACCAACCCGTCCTTCGGATGAGACGTAAATAAAACCGAGGTCCCGTGTTGAGAGATTGCCACCCTCTTCGCACGTTAAAGAACACAGTGTAACAGCTCATGATGAGTGGTCCATAGGAGACCTGTTGCACTGGCTAAATTCTCTGTCTCCTACCCATCACCTTTCCTTGTTTTGAGTCTCGTGGTGTTTACAGTTTTTTGCCTATTGGCCTATTCCTCAACGAAGCCATCTGGTCGGTTTGTATAATATTGAGAGGCGTTATTACTAGGGAACCCGCCTTTTCCTTCAAGCAAGTCAAGCCTTTTTTCAAGGCTTCATAAATCGATTCCCACCTCATGAATGAACCGAAATATATTTGGTATACCAAACTTTTCCCATAACCCACTGGTGAATTTAATATCACACTGAATTTTTCTAAGCCAGTTAAATATTGTAATGCTTCGATTTGGTGTATATTTGGTTTATGTTTGGAAACTTCGTAGTGATGATTTCTTCCAGTGCCATGTTTTTTGTTTATGGTGGGAATCGGAGGCCTAATCACTACTTTAAAATTAATCCTAATAAATATTGATATGTTGTTGATCAAACCCAGGACAAAACATGTGTTTTAAGTTAAATACATGTTTAATTATAATTTTGCAACATCATAAGATGTAAAACATTTTCAAAAACAATCATCTATTTTGGCGAATGAATCCCTAGAAATCATGGCGCATGTGTACGAAATCAGGAAAATGTTGCCAAAGCCGGTGGCAGTGACTGTATCCAGCGGATGAATCGTGTTCGGTAGCGGATACGAGAACTGTCCGGAGTTTGGAGTTATATTACTGTTAGGGTTTGATTATGGTTTACCCGACAGATGTTTAGGTGGTAGGCTTAAAACAAGAAATTAAAGAGAGATGATTGACAATGTATCTAACGTGATAGTCTACCAGACAGGTGTTTAAATCATATGTTTACAACAAGAAGATAAACGGAGACGATTGGCAATATATCTAACGTCATAGTCTACCCGACAGGTATTTAAAGCGTATGTTTACAACAAGAAGATAACCGGTAACGATTGACAATGTACCTAACGGTATAGTCTTCTCGACGGGTGCTTAATTGGTACGTTTTAAAGCAAGAAGTTAAACAGGGATGTTCGACAATATAAGCAACGTTATGGTTTAACCGACCAGTATTCAAGTGGTATATTTTATATGAAAAGCTAAACAAGATGAGAGGCGATTGTTCGCTTGGTTGATATTGGCGGAATTGATGACCATCACTGTTTAAGCTTTCTTTTCACAGTGATCGACAATGTATCTAACGTCATAGTCTAACCCATCGCTTTTTGAGTGATAAGTTTCAAACAAGAATGTAAACAGGAACGATTAACTATGTATATAAAGGCATTGTCTATTCTAGAAGTGTTTAGTTTATAGATTTAAAACACGAACTAGATAAACAGGAATCGACATGTATATGGTGCGTGTGGTCTTCAGAAACAAGATAATCTAAACAATTGAGAATGTGTCAGACCTTCGAACAAAATAGAACACATGTTTAGACACGAGGACTTTATCTTCTAGCGTCAGATCATATTCACCAAGGTACAAGAGATCAGTATCGATTTCATCTACATCTACAAATCTACCTATTTTAGTTATTTGTATTCCTTTAATTGACTGTAGTATATTTGCTTTATACAATAGGGTTAGGGTTAATGTGCTTAGCGCCACTTTCAACAATAGTTCAGCTATATCGTGGTGGTCAGTTTTATTGATGGAGAAAACCGGAGTACCCAGCGAAAACCACCAACCTGCCGCAGGTCACTGACAAACTTTTATCGAGTACGCCTCACCTGAGCGGGATTCGAACTCACAACGTTAGTAATGACAGGCACTGATTGCATAGATAGTTGCAAGTCCAACTACCATATGATCACGATCACAACGCCCCATAACCAATTAAGAATATGTCAGACGTTTGAATAAAATAAAGCATATGCTTGAAAACGAGGACTTTTTCTTCCAGTGGCAGGTCATACCGGGTATTCACCAAGATTAGTACAATGTAGTTTGTATTCTTTTAAGGTGTTACCTAACACTACAGGGAGATACCTCTTTGAAATCAGTTGAACGTTTTGATCATATGATGTTTGTATGCAGATTTCAAGCATCTCGGTGATCAAATCCACAATGAGAAAAGTTGATATGTGGCTAGTGAATTTACAGCTCTGAGTCTGTTGGTTGGAATTTGTTAAAATTTTGATATTTATTACAGTGGATATATTCAAACACACAGCCAAAACAATAAGAAAATTAAACGAGCAGATCAAATTTTATCTGAAGTGTATGGTACCACCTTAATTGACCGTAGAGTGCAGTATATACCAAATATTATACTGTGATAAAATGAAAAACATAAAATACCACATTGTCAGAACCTTTCCAAAATACATCCGAAAAATGTTAGAAAGAGGCAAAATTGATACCTCTAACACATGTACACAAATACATGATAGCTCATCCTCCTTGTATGGTACAGGCACTTCAATAAAAAGTGGCGGGGATACAATGTAATCAAAAGACAAAAAGGTTTTAAAAGCAAGCCATTAGCAGCACTTATATGTACTCTTGGAAATCAATTAATCATAGTTGCAATAATGGTAAGAAAAAATTGAATATACTAAAAGGTAATCTGAAGACGTACATCGAAGACGGGCAGTCACTAAAGAAAAAACGACAAACAACGATCTATAAAACAATACACAGAAAACTTAAGATTGAGCAACACGAAGCCCACGAACAATCGGGGGATGATCTCATGTACTCTGGAAGGGTAAGCAGTTCCTGCTCCACTAGTGTTACCTCTCTTTTTGAAAGCCCGGTGATAATAGGAACGGAATTGTGATTACGACAAACGTAGCATGTCCATGGTCATTTGTACAGTTGTTGTAAAATGGTTTACCAAGTCATGGGTGGCGACGTTAGTACATTCGGGGGAGAGGGTCCGTGGTCGTGCTCATATGGTAGTCCTTTGGGTTTTAAATACCAATGCCATCAGTGCATATCACCTCGAACAATGTGAGTTCGAATTAATCCCGACCATGCGAGGTTTACTCAATACAAAATTATGTGATAAAGTTTGTCAGTGTCAGTGGCAGATGGGTGGTTTTCTGGGGGTACTTCGGATTCCTCCATCAATAAAACTGACCGACACGATATAGCTGAAATATTATTGAAAGTGGCGTTAGGCACAATAACCCTAATCCTAAATATTTCCAAGTGTTGACATTAGCTCAACAACTAGGAATCTTTTGTTCAGAGGTAGTTAACAATAATTTCACGATCTATGCGATACCCTTTTTCTACCTTTAATTAAAATAAGAGCTATATCTGAGTATTTACTTCTCTAAAGGGGTGAAGCAGTAAGGCCCTTTAATCAATTCAACACCAAAGCTCTTAAACCAGGACGTTTATTGTGGTAATTTATACTATATTTGATAACAGCACTGAAGGATATTTATTATCAACTCCAAAAGTGAAATGCCGTGTGTGTGGGTAATGTATGTGTCAGTAACTTTAAACAATAAAAGTATAAATCAAATAGATTACGTTGGACTCAATCGTGCTTTCAGGGCTTTGTAACAACATAAAGGTTACTTGGTGCATGATTGTGTTATGCAATACAGTATATATTTTTAATGTCAGAATAAATATACAATATACGTACATTGTAACATAAATCCGCATTTTTCCTTTGATGTTTTTATGCAGTAATCAACTTGAAAATAGTGAACTTTTACAAACCATGGTCTAACATGAAGATCTTTATGTTATTCCATGATTTTGACGTCATAAATCTGTCAATCATGTAATTTCTGTTACAAACCATATATACCATGGATCTTATTCATGATCTTATTTAAGCCAACCCATCCTTCGGATTCGTTGGTTTAAATAAGTTAATTCGTAAGATCCAAGGTATATATAAAACTTGTCAGCAAATATGAAATTTATTTGTAAGAGCTTTAGATACGGGTAGAAAATCGAGACTTTGTTGAGTTTTTCTATCTTGTTTCGCAGCGAGTGCAAATTACTTT
>MJUT01008737.1:192662-205851 GCA_002080005.1 Gigantidas platifrons | reverse complement strand
AGGTGTTTAGCTGATGACATGACGTTAAACAGGGATGGTTCACAATACATATAACGTTATAGTCTACCAGACAAGTGTTTAGCTGATGACATGACGTTAAACAGGAATGATTCACTATACATCTAACGTTATAGTCTACCAGACAGGTGTTTAGCTGATGACATGACGTTAAACAGGAATGATTCACAATACATCTAACGTTATAATCTACCAGACAGGTGTTTAGCTGATGACATGACGCTAAAAAGTAATGATACAAAATACATCTAACGTCATAATTTACCCGACAGACGTTTAGCTGATGACATGACGTTAATTAGGAATGATTCAAAATAGATCTAACGTAATAATTTACCCGACAGACGTTTAGCTGATGACATGACGTTAATTAGGAATGATTCAAAATAGATCTAACGTCATAGTCTACCCGAAAGGTGCTTAGCTAATGACATGACGTTAAACAGGATTGATTCACTATACATTTAACGTTATAGTCTACCAGAAAGGTGCTTAGCTAATGACATGACGTTAAACAGGATTAATTCACTATACATCTAACGTTATAGTCTACCAGACAGGTATTTAGATGGTATGTCTTAAATCAAGAACAAAACCAAAGAAGATCAACTATATATATGACTTCACAGTGTACCAGACAGGCGTTTAAGTGGTAAGGTAACAATATATCTAACGTCATAGTCTACCAGACAGGTGTTTAGCTAATGACATGACGTTAAACAGGAATGATTCACAATACATCTAACGTAATAGTCTACCCGAAAGGTGCTTAGCTAATGACATGACGTTACACAGGATTGATTCACTATACATCTAACGTTATAGTCTACCAGAAAGGTGTTTAGCTGATGACATGACGTTAAACAGGAATGGTTCACAATACATCTAACGTCATAGTCTACCAGACAGGTGTTTAGCTGATGACATGACGTTAAACAGGAATGATTCACAATACATCTAACGTTATTGTCTAACAGACAGGTGTTTAGCTGATGACATGACGTTACACAGGAATGGTTCACAATACATCTAACGTTATAGTCTAACAGACAGGTGTTTAGCTGATCACATGACGTTAAACAGGAATGATTCACAATACATCTAACGTTATAGTCTAACAGACAGGTGTTTAGATGATGACATGACGATAAACAGGATTGATTCACAATACATCTAACGTTATAGTCTACCAGATAGGTGTTTAGATGGTATGTCTTAAATCAAGAACAAAACCAAAGAAGATCAACTATATATCTGACATCACAGTGTACCAGACAGGCGTTTAAGTGGTAAGGTAACAATGTATCTAACGTCATAGTCCACCAGACACCTGATTAGGTAGAAGATTCAAAATACATCAAACGTTATAGTCTACCCGACAGACGTTTAGATGATGACATGACGTTAAACAGGAATGATTCACAATATATCTGACGTTATAGTCTTCCAGACAGGTGCTTAGCTACTGACATGACGTTAAATAGAAATGATTCACAATACCTCTAACATCATAGTCTACCAGACAGGTGTTTAGCTGATGACATGACTTTTAACAGGAATGATTTAAAATACATCAAACGTTATAGTCTACCCGACAGACGTTTAGATGATGACATGACGTTAAACAGGAATGATTCACAATATATCTGATGTTATAGTCTTCCAGACAGGTGCTTACCTGATGACATGACGTTAAACAGGAATGATTCAAAATACATCAAACGTTATAGTCTACCAGACAGGTGTTTAGCTGATGACATGACGTTTAACAGGAATGATTCACAATACATCTAACGTCATAGTCTACCAGACAGGTGTTTAGCTGATGACATGACGTTTAACAGGAATGATTCACAATATATCTAACGTTATAGTCTGCCAGACAGGTATTTAGCTGATGACATGACGTTAAACAGGAATGATTCACAATACATCTAACGTTATAGTCTACCCGACAGGTGTTTAGATGATGGCATGACGTTTAACATGAATTATTACCAATATATCTAACGTCATAGTCTACCAGACAGGTGTTTAGACGATGACATGACGTTAAACAGGAATGATTCAAAATACATCTAACGTCATAGTTTACCTGACAGACGTTTAGATGATGGCATGACGTTTAACATGAATTATTACCAATATATCTAACGTCATAGTCTACCAGACAGGTGTTTAGACGATGACATGACGTTAAACAGGAATGATTCAAAATACATCTAACGTCATAGTTTACCTGACAGACGCTTAGCTGATGACATAACGTGAAACAGGAATGATTCACTATACATCTAACGTTATAGTCTACCAGACAGGTGTTTAGATGATGACATAACGTTAAACAGGAATGATTCACTATACATCTAACGTTACAGTCTACCAGATAGGTGTTTATATGATGACATGACGTTAAACAGGAATGATTCAAAATACATCTAACGTCATAGTTTACCTGACAGACGCTTAGCTGATGACATAACGTTAAACAGGAATGATTCACTATACATCTAACGTTATAGTCTACCAGACAGCTGTTTAGCTGATGACATGACGTTTAACAGGAATGATTCACAATACATCTAACGTCATAGTCTACCAGACAGGTGTTTAGCTGATGACATGACGTTTAACAGGAATGATTCACAATACATCTAACGTTATAATCTACCCGACAGACGTTTATATGATGGCATGACGTTTAACATGAATTATCAACAATACATCTAACGTCATAGTCTACCAGACAGGTGCTTAGATGATGACATGACGTTAAACAGGAATGATTCAAAATACATCTAACGTCATAGTTTACCTGACAGACGCTTAGCTGATGACATAACGTTAAACGGGAACGATTCACTATACATCTAACGTTATAGTCTACCCGATAGGTGTTTAGCTGATGACATGACGTTAAACAGGGATGGTTCACAATACATATAACGTTATAGTCTACCAGACAAGTGTTTAGCTGATGACATGACGTTAAACAGGAATGATTCACTATACATCTAACGTTATAGTCTACCAGAAAGGTGTTTAGCTGATGACATGACGTTAAACAGGAATGGTTCACAATACATCTAACGTCATAGTCTAACAGACAGGTGTTTAGCTGATGACATGACGTTAAACAGGAATGATTCACAATACATCTAACGTTATAGTCTACCAGACAGGTGTTTATATGGTATGTCTTAAATCAAGAACAAAACCAAAGAAGATCAACTATATATCTGACATCACAGTGTACCAGACAGGCGTTTAAGTGGTAAGGTAACAATGTATCTAACGTCATAGTCCACCAGACACCTGATTAGGTAGAAGATTCAAAATACATCAAACGTTATAGTCTACCCGACAGACGTTTAGATGATGACATGACGTTAAACAGGAATGATTCACAATATATCTAACGTTATAGTCTTCCAGACAGGTGCTTAGCTACTGACATGACGTTAAATAGAAATGATTCACAATACCTCTAACGTCATAGTCTACCCGACAGACGTTTAGCTGATGACATGACGTTAAACAGGAATGATTCACAATACCTCTAACATCATAGTCTACCAGACAGGTGTTTAGCTGATGACATGACTTTTAACAGGAATGATTCAAAATACATCAAACGTTATAGTCTACCAGACAGGTGTTTAGCTGATGACATGACGTTAAACAGGAATGATTCAAAATACATCTAACGTCATAGTTTACCTGACAGACATTTAGCTGATGACATGACGCTATACAGTAATGATTCACAATACATCTAACGTTACAGTCTACCAGACAGGTGTTTAGATGATGACATGACGTTAAACAGGAATGATTCAAAATACATCTAACGTCATAGTTTACCTGACAGACGCTTAGCTGATGACATAACGTTAAACAGGAATGATTCACTATACATCTAACGTTATAGTCTAACAGACAGGTGTTTAGATGATGACATAGCGTTAAACAGGAATGATTCACTATACATCTAACGTTATAGTCTACTCGATAGGTGTTTAGCTGATGACATGACGTTAAACAGGAATGATTCACAATACATCTAACGTTATAATCTACCAGACAGGTGTTTAGCTGATGACATGATGTTACACAGGAATGATTCACAATACATCTAACGTTATAGTCTACCCGACAGACATTTAGCTGATGACATGACGCTATATAGTAATGATTCACAATACATCTAACGTTATAGTCTAGCAGACAGGTGTTTAGAAGATGACATGACGTTAAATAGGAATGATTCAAAATACATCTAACGTCATAGTTTACCTGACAGACATTTAGCTGATGACAAGACGCTAAACAATAATGATACAAAATACATCTAACGTCATAATTTACCTGACAGACGTTTAGCTGATGACATGACGTTACTTAGGAATGATTCAAAATAGATCTAACGTCATAATTTAACCGACAGGTGTTTAGCTGATGACATGACGTTACACAGGAATGATTCATAATACATCTAACGTTATAGTATACCAGACAGGTGTTTAGCTGATGACATGACGTTAAACAGGAATGATTCACAATACATCTAACGTTATAGTCTACCAGACAGGTGTTTAGCTGATGACATGACGTTAAACAGGAATGATTCATAATACATCTAACGTTATAGTCTACCAGACAGGTGTTTAGCTGATGACATGACGTTACAAGGAATGATTCATAATACATCTAACGTTATAGTCTACCAGACAGGTGTTTAGCTGATGACATGACGTTAAACAGGAATGATTCACAATACATCTAACGTTATAGTCTAACAGACAGGTGTTTAGATGATGACATGACGATAAACAGGAATGATTCACAATACATCCAACGTTATAGTCTACCAGAGAGGTGTTTAGATGGTATGTCTTAAACCAAGAACAAAACCAAAGAAGATCAACTATATATCTGACATCACAGTGTACCAGACAGGCGTTTAAGTGGTAAGGTAACAATGTATCTAACGTCATAGTCCACCAGACACCTGATTAGGTAGAAGATTCAAAATACATCAAACGTTATAGTCTATCCGACAGACGTTTAGATGATGACATGACGTTAAACAGGAATGATTCACAATATATCTAACGTTACAGTCTACCAGACAGGTGTTTAGATGATGACATGACGTTAAACAGGAATGATTCAAAATACATCTAACGGCATAGTTTACCTGACAGACGCTTAGCTGATGACATAACGTTAAACAGGAATGATTCACTATACATCTAACGTTATAGTCTACCAGACAGGTGTTTAGATGATGACATAACGTTAAACAGGAATGATTCACTATACATCTAACGTTATAGTCTACCCGATAGGTGTTTAGCTGATGACATGACGTTAAACAGGAATGATTCACAATACATCTAACGTTATAATCTACCAGACAGGTGTTTAGCTGATGACATGACGTTACACAGGATTGATTCACAATACATCTAACGTTATAGTCTACCCGACAGACATTTAGCTGATGACATGACGCTATATAGTAATGATTCACAATACATCTAACGTTATAGTCTAGCAGACAGGTGTTTAGAAGATGACATGACGTTAAATAGGAATGATTCAAAATACATCTAACGTCATAGTTTACCTGACAGACATTTAGCTGATGACAAGACGCTAAACAATAATGATACAAAATACATCTAACGTCATAATTTACCCGACAGACGTTTAGCTGATGACATGACGTTACTTTGGAATGATTCAAAATAGATCTAACGTCATAGTCTACCCGACAGACGTTTAGCTGATGACATGACGTTAAACAGGAATGATTCACAATACCTCTAACATCATAGTCTACCAGACAGGTGTTTAGCTGATGATATGACTTTTAACAGGAATGATTCAAAATACATCTAACGTTATAGTCTACCAGACACGTGTTTAGCTGATGACATGACGTTAAACAGGAACGATTCACAATACATCTAACGTCATAGTCTAACGATAGGTGTTTAGCTTATGACATGACGTTAAACAGGAATGATTCACAATACCTCTAACGTCATAGTCTACCAGACAGGTGTTTAGCTGATGACATGACGTTAAACAGGAATGATTCACAATACATCTAACGTTATAGTTTACCAGAGAGGTGTTTATATGATGACATGACGTTAAACAGGAATGATTCACAATACATCTAACGTTATAGTCTACCAGACAGGTGCTTAGATGATGGCATGACGTTTAACAGGAATGATTCAAAATACATCTAACGTTATAGTCTACCAGACAGGTGTTTAGATGGTATGTCTTAAACCAAGAACAAAACCAAAGAAGATCAACTATATATCTGACATCACAGTGTACCAGACAGGCGTTTAAGTGGTAAGGTAACAATGTATCTAACGTCATAGTCCACCAGACACCTGATTTGGTAGAAGGTTCAAAACGGAACGGAAAAATGACAATGTACCTAACGTTATGGTTTATCTAACAGATGTTTAGGTGGTAGGCTTAAAGCAAGAAATTCAAGAGAGATGATTGACAATCTCTGTAACGTTATGGTTTTCCTGACCTATCTTTAGGTGGTAAGCTTAAAACAAGATATTAAAGAGAGATGATTAACAATATATTTTACGTTATAGTCTACCCGACTGGTGCTTAAATCGTATGTTTACAAGAAGAAGATAAATAGGGACGGTTCGCAATGTATCGAACGTCATATTCTACCCGACTGGTGTTTAAATTGTATGTTTACAAGAAGAAGATAAACGGTAACGATTGACAATATATCTAACGTCATATTCTACCCGACAGGTGTTTAAATCGTATGCTTACTGCAAGAAGATAAGCGGTAGCGATTGACAATGTATCTAACGTTATAGTTTTCCAGACGGGTGTTTAGTTGGTACATTTTAAAACAAGAAGTTAAACAGGTATCTTCGACAATATAAGCAACGCTATGGTCTAACCAACCGGTATTCAAGTGATATATTTTAAATAAAAAGCTAAACAAGATGAGAGGTGATTGTTCGCTTGGTTGATATTGGCGGAATTGATGACCATCACTGTTTAAGTTTTCTTTTCACAATGATCGGCAATGTATCTAACGTCATAGTCTAACCCACCGTTATTCAAGTGATAGGAATCAAACAAGAAGATAATTAGGAACGATCAACAATGTTTCTCGAGTCATAGTCTATTCTAGAAGTACTTAGGTAGGGTATAGATTTAAAATACGAACTAGATAAACAGGAATTGACATGTATATGGTGTGTGTGGTCTTCAGAAACACGATAATCTAAACAATTGAGAATTTGTCAGACCTTCGAACAAAATAGAACACATGCTTACTCACGAGGACTTTTTCGTCTAGCGACAGATCATATTCATCAAGGTACAAGAGGTCAGTATCGAGTTCATCTATATCTACAAGTCGATCTAGATTAGTTATTTGTATTACTTTAATTGACTGTAGTATATTGGCTTTATATGTTGGGTTATGGTTATGAACTCCACTTTCAACAACAATAGTTCAGTTATATCGTGATGGTCAGTTTTATTGCTAGAGGAAACCGGAGTACCCGACGAAAACCACCAACCTGCCGTAGGTCACTGACAAACTTTTATCGAGTACACCTCACCTGAGTGGGATTCAAACTCACAACGTAAGTAATGACATGCACTGATTGCCTAGATAGTTGCAAGTCCAACTACCATATGATCACCACCACGACCCCCCTCCCCCAACCAATTAATAATATGTCAGACGATTAAATACATTAAAGCACATGTTTGAAAACGAGGACTTTATCTTCCAATGGCAGGTCATACCGGGTATTCACCAAGATTAGTACAATGTAATTTGTATTCTTTTAATTGACTGTCGTATACAGTATACATAAAATAGTATACTGTGATAAAATGAAAAACATAAAATACCAGATTGTCAGAATCTTTCTAAAGTACATCCGGAAAATGTTAGAAAGAGGCAAATTGATACCTCTAACACATGTACACAAATACATGATAGCTCACATTCCTTGCTTGGTACAGGCACTTCAATAAAAAGTGGTGGTGACACCATGTAATCAAAAGGGAACAAGGTTTTAAAAGCAAGCCATTAGCAGCACTTACATGTACTCTTGGAAATCAATTAATCACAGTTGCAATAATGGTAAGAAAAGATTGAATATACTAAAAGGTAATCTGAAGACGTACACCGAAGAAGGGCAGTCACTAAAGAAAAAACGACAAACAACGATCTACAAAACAATACACAGAAAACTAAAGATTGAGCAACACGAAGCCCACGAACAATCGGGGGATGATCTCATGTACTCTGGAAGGGTAAACAGTTGCTGCTCCACTAGTATCAATTAATCATAGTTATAATAATGGTAAGAAAAACTTGAATATACTAAAAGGTAATCTGAAGACGCATAAATCTAATAAGGATAGTCAATACAATGGCCAAAAGAAAAAAACGACAAACAACGATCTACAAAACAATACACAGAAAACTAAAGATTGAGCAACACGAAGCCCACGAACAATCGGGGAAGGATTTCATGTTCTCCGGAAGGGTAAACAGTTCCTGCTCCACTAGTGTTATCCCTCTTTTTGAAAACCGGTGATTATAGGAACAGAATCGTAATAACGACAAACGTAGCATGTCCATGGTCATTTGCACAGACGTTGCATAATGGTTAACCAACCCATGGGAGGTGACTTTAGAACATTGGGGGGGGGGGGGTCCGTGGTCGTGCTCATACGGTAGTCCTTTGGGTTTTAAATACCAATGCCATCAGTACATATCACCTCGAACAATGTGAGTTCGAATTAATCCCGCCCATGCGAGGTTTACTCAATACAAAATTATGTGATAAAGTTTGTCAGTGTCAGTGGGAGATGGGTGGTTTTCTCGGGGTACTTCGGATTCCTTCATCAATAAAACTGACCGCCACGATATAGCTGAAATATTATTGAAAGTGGCGTTAGGCACAATAACCCTAATCCTAAATATTTCCAAGTGATGACATTAGCTAACAATAATTTCACGATCTATGCGATATCCTTTTTCTACCTTTAATTAAAATAAGAGCTATATCTGAGTATTTACTTCTCTAAAGGGGGTGAAGCAGTAAGGCCCTTTAATCAATTCAACATCAAAGCTGTTAAACCAGGAAGTTTATTGTGGTATATAAATTTAGTTAATTTATACTATATTTGATAACAGCACTGAAGGATATCTATTATCAACTCCAAAAGTAAAATGCCGTGTGTGTGGGTAATGCAGCTGTCAGTAACTTTAAACAATAAAAGTATAAATCAAATAGATTACGTTGGACTCAATCGTGCTTTCAGGGCTTTGTAACAACATAAAGGTTACTTGATGCATGATTGTGTTATTCAATACAGTATATATTTTTAATGTCAGAATAAATATACAATATACGTACATTGTAACATAAATCCGCATATTTCCTTTGATGTTTTTATGCAGTGATCAACTTGAAAATAGTGAACTTTTACAAACCATGGTCTAACATGAAGATCTTTATGTTATTCCATGATTTTGACGTCATAGATTTGTTATTCCATGATTTTGACGTCATAAATCTGTCAATCCTGTAATTTCTGTTACAAACCAAATATACCATGGATCTTACTCATGAACTTATTTAAGCCAACCCATCCTTCGGATTCGTTAGTTTAAATAAGTTAATTCGTAAGATCCATGGTATATATAATACTTGTCAGCAAATATAAATTTATTTGCAAGAGCTTTAGATACAGGTAGAAAAGCGAGCCTTTGTTGAGTTTTTCTATCTTGTTTCGCAGCGAGTGCAAATTACTTTTATATTTAGCGAAAATGTATACATAGTGTGTTCATTCTACAGTATCAAAAAGTCCAAAACAAATTGGCTGAAAATAGCTGAAACATGCGTCTTTCTAATCGTTTTCAATTGTGTCTTCTGTGACGTCAGCGCTTATACTGTTACTCTTTCTTTCTACCGCTCTACGTGAATCAAGTACCAGAAATACTTTATTAATTCCATGACTAAATAGCACAAGTTTATTTGACCCCGTTTATTAGAACTCAAGATGACACAATCGCAAGATAATTCATACTAAACCCTTCTTGAAAAGTATCATGTCAATTGCGTGTAGGTGACAAAAGAAGATGATATTGGCAATTAGATTTTATTGATTATTTTACTAAGTATGTCCTATTTCAGATATATTCAAGACGAGTTTATTACACAGATTATACAGAGAGCCGGATTTACCATTGTGGTTAGGTGTACAGGGACCCGTTGGCCAGGGGGTACCCGTCTTCCTGCAAAAAAATGCTTACGGATTTTTATGGATTTTTGCTTATGTGGTGCAATTTTAATATTTAAGCTATTCTTAAATTTCCTGAGCATGCATGTCTGATTGCCTCTGTAGGGCTACCAGGTCTACCCCCTTCAGGGACCAAGTAAGGGGTCCCGTAACTTAACTACCGCAGGCCCTCATTTGTCCTAAATCCGGCACTGATTATACATGCATAGGTTGATACGTGAAATAGAGTATATAGGACATGATCGCACAATCTTGTATTACAGCGGGTCATTCCGCGAACATACTGACATGCACCTCGAAGTTGACAGTGATGGCCGGTTAAGAACGAAACTGAATAGCAAAATATATCATTTCAATTTGTCCATTGGTCAACTTCTAATTTATATGTAGCAACATTGCAGCATATGGCTTCTATATATCTCATTGGTTCCGATCTTCTAGCTCTTATGGTCCCTATCATGACTATTAGACTTTCCTTGATAGTGGGTTGCTGCTAACATGGAAGCTACTGAACCAAGGGTTCCTAGTGGTTAAGTTGAAGTCATCACTTCGAAAGTTTTACGATCACTATCATGGCCTGGTTAGCCGTTATGATTCCGTTTCTCGTAATCACAATCCGGTCATTTCCTCATTCATGACTTATCACCAGGTTTGTAACAAGAGTAACACAACGGTGACACATGTGGAGCAGAAACTGCTAATCTTTCCGTTCACCTGCTTTCATCCCCGTTTCTTAGTGAGGTTCGTGTTGCACCATCGTTAGCTTTGTCCATTGTGCATATTTCCTGTTCCACTAGAGGCGCACATCGTCTTACTTTTATAACCAAGCGAACATCAAGTTAAATTATTACGTGCAAGAGGCATAGTATGTCCGTTTTAAAGGCGAGGTGTGTAAAAGTGATTGATTCGGCCCACACCTCCATTTTGAATGGGTTGCACCTCGCAGCGTAGCTGCGGAACCGTAGCCCTTATGGTCCTTGGCCAGTTTTCTGATATTTGCGGACCATAGGGCTACGGATTTCACCCTATCAAAAACTTTCGAAAATGCTCGGTGAAAAAGTTGCACCGATTTTTTGCAAATTTTTGTCATGAAATCGTGTGCGAGAACGATCAAACATATATATTTCGCTTCGTGAGATATTTATCTACATTCTTCTATACTTACTTAATTATTAACAATCATTTCCAGAATGTAGATAAATATCTAACGAAACGATACATATATGTTTGATCGTTCTTGGACCCGATTTCATGACAATAATTTGCAAAAAAGGTGCGCAAAATTGTCACCGCGCATTTTCGAATGTTTTTGATAGGGTGAAATCCGTAGCCCTATGGTCCGCAAATATCAGAAAACTGACCAAGGACCATAAGGGCTACGGTTCCGCAGCTACTCGCAGCGGTGAAACTAGATCACATTGCTATACACTCGGGTTCCCTCTGGTATCCTTCAGTTATTCGGTAATTGTCGTATGCATCAAATTTGCGGGTGCTACTAGCGGAATAAGAACTGCTATATGAAACACTTTCGGGGCATTTTTATCCCTCCCCCCCGGTTTTTTTAGTGGGGATCATGTTACTCAATCTGTAGTTATAAGTGTAGTGCTTTGCAGATCTTTTGTCTTTTTCATTTTTCATTTGGTCATTGTATTGTCTGTCCTTGTCTTCTGATTACCCCTTTGGAACCTTCAAACTTTTCCTACTATTATTATTACAATAATTTAATGATTTCCTGTTCATTTGTAATATTTTCTTTTTTACCATTATTATTACGATAATTTAATGAAGTCCTATTCGTTTGGTTTTGGTTTTTATTTATTATTTCCTCGTACTACAGCTTTTCGAGATTATGATGATAAGGACTTCCGGCTTGTGTAATAACATCCGGTTATACTGCATGTTACAGATTTTCATTGTTGTTAGTATCAATGATATATTTGTGTTTTCTTAGATATTGCTGTCTGAACCTGGGTTTACTGCTTCTGTCAGAGCATGATGCCTGGAGAGGAGAACCTAATCTTTGTTTCACCTCTCGGATTAATGTATGTTTCTTGTTAGAAAAAACAATATCATACCCTAGTCGTACAAATGCGCGAAGTTTTCGATCAATATTGTCTTTCATTTCAAGCAGGTCAAAATTAATAACAATTATATTTCGTTCTATGTGCTGTTTAAAGGTATGCCAAATGAACTTCCATTCCATGTCTGTCCATCGTGTACCATCCACATTGTAATAATCGCACAAAATAACCACGAAATTGTTGCTGCGCGAAATTTTCTTAATCAACTCGTCTTCCTTTATTGTCCCAAAAAGCAAGTTACGACTCGGAACGAATATTCGGTAGCCAGAGTTCTATCGGTTATTTTTATCAGAATATCCAAAACGCACTTCCTCAAAATGGCATCTTCATCATTGAATGAAATAAAAGCGTCGTATTCTGAAAGAGGGTTGATCTTTCCAGCTGATTTTCTACTTAACAACTTTCTTTTGAAAAGATATATTTCATATCGCAGTAAATACATAAAGCTGGATATTCCAAGTATTAACAAAATGCTGAATATAATTGCGGCGTATTTTCCATCATATTTCGATTCGCATAGCGTTTGCTTGGATAATTCTTCTGCGCGTAGTAAACCGTCGTCGGTTTCACACACAAACACACTCATGTTACTACACTGTCTTGCGTTCCTGTTTGTAATCCAGTCTTTGATCCATAATTGTTCACATTCACATCGTATGGTTACTTTTCCAAAGTGTACCTTGCATGGATTTAAAGTTTGAAGAGCACGTGGTAAAGTCTTAAAGTTATTGTTCTCTAATGTTAAAGAT
>MJUT01008737.1:132054-145899 GCA_002080005.1 Gigantidas platifrons | reverse complement strand
GGTATGTAGTTCTTATTACATAGATGTCTGTGAAATAGTGAACTCAGATGACCTAGAAGGGTATGTTGTTCTTATTACATAGATGTCTGTGAAATAGTGAACTCAGATGACTCAGAATGGTATGTAGTTCTTATTACATAGCTGTCTATGAAATAGTGAACTCAGATTACCTAGAAGGGTATGTAGTTCTTATTACATAGATGTCTGTGAAATAGTGAACTCAGATTACCTAGAAGGGTATGTAGTTCTTATTACATAGATGTCTGTGAAATAGTGAACTCAGATTACCTAGAAGGGTATGTAGTTCTTATTACATAGATGTCTGTGAAATAGTGAACTCAGATGACCCAGAAGGGTATGTAGTTCTTATTGCATAGCTGTCTGTGAAATAGTGAACTCGGATGACCCAGAATGGTATGTAGTTCTTATTACATAGCTGTCAGTGAAATAGTGAACTCAGATGACCCAGAAGGGGATGTAGTTCTTATTACATATATGTCTATGAAATAGTGAACTCATATGACCCAGAAGAGTATGTAGTTCTTATTACATAGCTGTCTGTAAAATTGTGAACTCAGATGACCCAGAAGGGTATGTAGTTCTTATTACATATATGTCTATGAAATAGTGAACTCAGATGACCCAGAATGGTATGTAACTCTTTTTACATAGATGTCTGTGAAATAGTGACTCAGATGACCCAGAAGGGTATGTAGTTCTTATTACATAGATGTCTGTGAAATAGTGAACTCAGATGTCCTAGAAGGGTATGTAGTTCTTATTACATAGATGTCTGAAATAGTGAACTCAGATGACCCAGAATTGTATGTAGTTCTTATTACATATATGTCTATGCAATAGTGAACTCAGATGACCCAGAAGGATATGTAGTTCTTATTACATAGATGTCTATGAAATAGTGAACTCAGATGACCCAGAATGGTATGTAGTTCTTATTACATAGATGTCTATGAAATAGTGAACTCAGATGACCCAGAATGGTATGTAGTTCTTATTACATAGATGTCTGTGAAATATTGAGATTGCCTAGTGACAAAAATATAGACAATAGGCATACATTGTCGACAAATATGCAATTTATTTCTACAAGCTTTAGAAAGAGGAAAAAAAGCGAGGCTGTGGCGAGCTTTCTGACCTGTTTCACAACGATTTCAATGTTATATTTATGAGTGGTCGTATACAACAAAAATTATCCAGTCAGTGCAATGTGACTGCTGAAATATATCTAGTGCAGAAAAACAACCGATATTTCACGCTGTGAAATATAACATTTATTTCACCATGACGTCACAATTTCGCATTTGTTAATTACTGCATTGTGCGGTTATCCGTAATTGTTTTTTTCTTAGATCTTCGGAATGCAAAAGTAGTTATACTATAATAACGAACAATACCGATATAAATAGATATGAATTGTCAAAAAGAAAAAGAAATATATTATTTGATTTCAGGTTTTTCTTCGAATGAAAAGTTTTTGTATTACGGTATCTTGGCAGTAGGGCTTATCTTGGTTTTGATTTCGTCGATTCTTTGTAATGCCTGTATGAATCATAAGAATAAGAAAGCAGGTCTTAAAATATCACAAAATGATGAAAGAGTTGTACCTACTGGACCACTTCACGAAATTGAAGATGTCTTTTCACAATATGAAACAATTGATGAAAACAATATGGAACCGATGCAGGTGATCGAGGAAGTTGAAGCTACGGTTAATCCCCGATCATCTTCAGTTAACAGTAAATCGCCGGCAGATAGATCGTATTTAGAAATTATTGACATCGATGATGATTATCTTAATCCATATCAGCCCATTGAAACGAACAATCAGTCTGATACCTTACATAAATATTGCACTACAAACATGGTATCGTCGCCAGAAAATGAAGCAGCAACGCAACCGGAAGCTAAGATGGAATGTGATAAAGATTTCTTAGGAGAAATTATTGTTAACCAAATCGAATCAAATTTAATACCTAAAATTTTCGAATCTTCTGATTCGTTTGACAGTGAAATATCTGAAATAACTGAAAAAGATGACAAGTCTAAAGAGAGGGAAGAGTCTTCTAACCTGTATTATCCACTAAAACAGAGCGAGGTTAGGGAAGAAAATAGTTGCTCCCTACAAAATAAAAAGACAGCAGAGTATGTTAATGTAGATCAGTAGATAATAAGCACATAGTGAACACTGTGAACGTCGGTACAAACACTTGGACCCTCGGCAAACATCAGGATATATTCCTAATTATCCAATACTACACACACTAAAAAGTCCGATAAAGTGTGAGATTAGGTGAATTTTTAAATAATGGAATTCAACAATGTCCTGAAAAGGAGAAATGTGATTTGAAATGAATATCAATATCAGTATGACGTGTCTATGTACAATTGCTCCGACAATACTAGCTCGCCTTTACATTTTTCGAACGACAATTTCTTCTAACTTTCTGACTTAGGTAGTCTGTATCCGTCTTACACTATTTCATTCATTTTCCTCTGTTGTTTAGAGTTTTGCATTATAGAATGATTATAGGTGATTGGAGTCACTTTAAGCATTATTTATTTCAGTTATATTATACGGGTCCCTTTTGTTGGTGCAGGAACCAGGAGATAATCACCACACTAACTTGGTACAAGTCGATAACAAACAATATAACACAAAGAAAAGTTTGAAGATGTCAAAAGGATAAACAGCAGTTTGAAGATGTCAAAAGGATAAACAACAGCCGTCAATAGAAGAAGGACAGACAATACAATGATCATAAGACAAATGACAAACATTTACATTAAACACTACACAAGACTGTACAACACAAACCACACAACACACCGGAAGTGAACTCATGTGCTCAGGAAGGTAAGCAGTATAAAGCTGTATCAATTATACTGCACTGACGGAAATCGAACTGACGAACTTAAATGACGAAGGGATGTGATTACATAGACATATGTAAATCTAACTACATAAATTGTATTGCACTAGCACTACCATGGTGGCTCGAGAAAATGCTTTATAGAAACTCTATTTCAGTAACAGAAATAACGTATAAAGAGTTTCAGTCGAGGGGACTTATAATTTTAGTTCGAATAAACCGTGTGCTTGTTTTGCCATGGCAAATGTTGGGTTATGGTTAGGAATAAGGTGTTTAACGCCACTTTAAACAGTATTTCATCTATACATAACGGCGGTCTGTTTTATTTGTGGAGGAAACCACCGACCAGCTGCAAGTCATTGACAAACTTTATCACATAATGCGAATACACTTCGCCTGATCGAGATTCGAACCCACAGCCATAGGCACTGGTTACATAGATAGTCACAAATCCAACTACCATACAATCACCACCACGACGGTCCCTCATGGCAAATATAGCTAATGACTAATTTCATATTTCGAGTTAACCGGGAATGCAACTTATCTGAGTTATAGATAACGAGATTTGACTGTATTTCCCATAATGCACCAAAGGAACACGAAAGTTTACTGTATTTCCCATCATGCATCATATGAACACGAAATTTGACTGTATTTCCCATCATGCATTATAGGAACATATAAAAGTATCTAAAACAGCTATCATTTCTATTTTGCTGTTCTAAAATGAAATTATCTTGAATTAATTATTTTTCTTAATAGGTAAAACAGATTTAATAGATATAGCAACGTATACCCTAGTATGTTGTGGTCTAACAGTATTAACACTTTTTATTACATTAGTGTATAAATATAAGCGTCAACATTTTATGTGTAAATAGATGTAGCACTACTCACTTATTGTATTAAATCTTTCAAGATGTTTTTTACTTACGTTTTTCTTTCTACAATACAATTATGTGATAACAATAGTAAATATATTACCAGTAATACATAGTAAAAAAGATATGTTTTATTTGGAAAACTACACATTTTAGAGGGGCCGTCGTAGTCGCATAGTAGTTAGATTTATGTATTCACATTAAATCTTATAAATGACGTTACGTCACCGATGCCTTTATTGCTTTTATACACAATATAACAGATCGACAGATCGCAACTGATGCCTTCATCGCCCATACGCTGGTATGAAATAAGATTAACAGCTAAAATCATTTTGCCGACTAGCCCGCCAAGTACGAGGGACGCCGGATTTATTAGATATATAATATTCTATCATATTGCAAAACTCATGTTTTTCAATATCCACCAAGAAAGCTCTTCCCCGTACCAACGGCCAAGGCACGCTCAGGCAAAAACAGAGATAAACCATTTTATATGGAAAAAGCTCTGGAAACCTGTGTTCTCAAGCAAAAATACCTTTCGACAGATCGTCTGCTAGGGACAACGCGAGAACTTGCGTTGATTTTGAATATGTGGAGCTTTCCTTACAAAAATAATAACAAAATAATTTCTATCTATACAATTAAGAATTAAAATGTTCTTTAGAAAACAAACAAATACCGAATAACTCCAACAACCCATAAAGTAAAATGAACTTTGACATGCACACCATGGAACGGCGGCTAGAGATGACTCTACCTGTGCAAACTAATTTAAATACCTCTATCCGGTCCACCCGATTGGTCACATTCACGGAACATACCGTTAATACATACATTTTCCCGCTATTACTACCGAACCGCGGGAAAATTCATGTATTCACTTTAACTCCTATAAATGACGTTACGTCACCGATGCCTTTATCGCTTTTATACACAATATAACAGATCGACAGATCGCAACTGATGCCTTCATCGCCCATACGCTGGTATGAAATAAGATTAACAACAAAAAACATTTTGCCGACTAGCCCGCCGAGTACGATAGAAAACTTTCAAATATAGGGGGAACCGATGAAGTAGAAAACTACAAACCAATATTTTTAGACACTTGCAGCATTTTGTCAACTGAATCGACAACATATCCATCTTTACTACTGTCACTCTTCCAGCGACCATGCCTCTTCCATACCCTGTCATTGATATCAGAAGTGGCTGCTGCTGTCGCTCCACCCGATCTCATAGAGTGCAGACCAAGTCTTAATCCTTTAGAAACAAGTCTCAATCTAGAAACAATACTCTCCCTGGCTGCTGTATAAATTAGCTTTTTATTTTTGTAAATCAACTTGCAAGTACCTTTAGAACGAAAAATAGGCATACATATGTAAAAATCTTAATCTAAATTCACACCAGACAACTCAACATATCTATTAAACATAGAAAATGGACAAGCGATAGTTTCGCCCTTAGCAATCAAAACCTCGTTCCCATTACGATATTGGTCGGTCTTACTTTTGCGAATAAAAAGAAATAAATAATCACACTCAAGCTTTGCATCACTGCATAACAGAGAACTGACTTCATCAAAACGTAAAAACCCCGCAAAGCTCAACAAAATCATAGTAAGATCTCTTACAACCAACAAATCATTATTACCTAAGTACATATTACAAAGTTCTAAAAGCATCTCAATTGAAACAGGATCTTTTTTCTGTTTCAAAGGACGAACAGCCCTCTTCGCAGATTCTTGCAAAGACACTATATAAGAATTGTTAGTTGGATCGTTCTTATTACACATCCCATGTACCAATTTAATACTGTATATTATAGAGTTTATTGTATTGTGTGTAGCCCCAGAGTCCATCAAATGTGTAATAAAAAGAGCAATCTGTACTGGCTGAGCTGGCAAAACATCGAAACCATATTTCTTTGCGAAAGAAGACCAACGGTTAAAAGAATAATAATAAGATTTTGCAGTATTGTCACTTCTAGAGTTAATAATGTAATTTAACATATGTTCTATCAAAACATTGAGTTCGGGAACATCAGTAACACCAGTTTTCTGTACATCATCCTTAATTTGGTCACTCAAACGGATGCCTACTAAAACAGAAATTGAACAATAATAAATAACAAGTTCATGGCTCGAAACGCAAAGCTAGAAGATTAAATTTCTGATGCGGCGTTCCAAATACGCCGTTTCTACCTCTCCCTCTGTGTGTTATGTTATCACCTTTGAAAACCTTGACATTCTTTATAAATGCCCTAACTTAAAACCAGTATGTATAATTGGCCAAAATGGAGCCGATTTCCACTCCAGGACTAATAATGTACCCGTAGCATTCTCTCTTATCAACTTGTTTACAGTTTCTGTGACTAGACATGGAGGTGGAACTAACCAGTTATTATCTGATGACCAACTGATCCTAAGCGCATCTATGCCGCTATTTCCACTGCACCAACATTTTGAATTAAAACTGTCACATATTCTTTTATATTTAGTTGCAAAACGGTCGAATGTATGCGGACCCGATTCTTCATCTTATAACATAAAGACCCATGTCTGTATACCCCAGTCATCGCAGTCGTTCATTCTACTAAGGCTATCAGCCTCTTTGTTACTCTCTCTTGGTATCCATTGTGATGATACCGAAATATCATTGTCTACACAAGTCTCCTGAATATCATGTAAATAAGTTTTCTTACTACCTACCCTTAGTATGGTTTCTACGTTTTTATTATCTGTATATACTTTCAAACTCATTCCTATTAAGCTTTCAGCATTACTCTTTAACACCCGATTTACTGCTTCTAGTTCTCTCCAAGTAGAACTCATACATGCCTCTGATGCATCCCATGCATCATATACTTCACCTAACATCGATTTGCCCGCCTCCTTGGCTATATATCCATCATAGCCAACCCCGGAGGCGTCCGAAAACATGTTTGTCTTACATGCTTCAACAGTCAATTGACTAAAATATGAACCTTCAGCGTTCATTTTTTCTATACTTTCCAACCAGAATCTGAGTTCACCTTCTGCTTCATGAGTAAGCCATATAGATGAATCCCAAGATAACCTATCCGATACGCAATCATAAGCGTATCTAGTCCTTAGCCTTACCGACTTACCCAACACAGCTTGTGTTGAAATAAGCTGTCCTATCACTGAAGCTAGTAATCTAACAGGAATCACTCTGGTAGTTTGCAGATTACTACAAATGTATTGTAAACAAGAAAGAATCTTATCAATTCTGTCTTGAGTAACTCGAATTTTTCCCACGACAGTATCCCATATCAAGCCTAGCCAAATATTCGCTTGTACTGGGTTCCAGTTGGACTTTTCCTCGGCAATAATAAAGCCAAAATTAAAGAGATAATTTTTTACTGCCAGACTGACCTCGTTACATTTCTCAAATGTGTCAGCCCCACCCATTCCGTCGTCAAGATACATTATAATTCTAATGCTCTTTGATCACCAGTATTTAATTATTTCCCTAAGAACCTTTGAAAAAATAAAACCTGCTGTTGCCAAACCAAAACATAAAACATGTAGTACTTGGATTCCCATTGACAACCTAAGTACGTTTTATCCATAGGATGTATCATAATATGGTGATATGCTGACTTAAGTCATAGGAAAACAAAAAATATCCTTTGTAAAACATTTGTCTAGCTACAGTAGCATCTTCATATTTATATTTGAATTGATATAAATGTGGATTTTTATGACGACAGTCTAATACCAATCGCAGCTTAGTTTTATTTCCTGCTACAGTTAATGGATTAACGACGTGTGGTTTTGATTCTACCTGAGAAATGCACCCTTTCATCAATAATTTGTCGATTTCATCTGAAACGAAACTGTTATTGTCCTTAGCTGACCTGTTATTATCTAACGAAATTTTTATAGGTAGTGTTTTAAATGGCAACTTGTAACCTTAATCTATGACATTTAAAATGTTTGGCTTCGCTTCGATGCTTTTCCATTTGTCAATATGATTTCTCAAGCTATTGACAGGAGTTACTATGACAGATTTCAGTTGTAATTAATTATCCGTTTGACTACTAAAACTAAATTCAAACTTATTATTATCTGAAATACTTATCTTATCACTCTTCTTGAGATCAGGACATTCCTGCTTCCAGTGACCCTTTACTCCACAATTGAAACATCTGCCTGGTTTCTGTCCTTGTGTAAATTTATCTGTTGCAGGTGTAACATAAGGGTGTGTTCGTTTCGTCTTCTTCGATTTCTCCGCTTTCACTTTTCTTTCTGCTCTTGACTCGGCCTTAAACAACTTTTTTCTCGTCGTCCGAATCATCTGCAAGTGGGTTTGCTTCGTACTCCTGTACCACTCTCCATCCAAGTTCCGAAGAATCTGCGATTTTAATTAATTTCTGTCTATGATTAAGAAGACTCGTACCTTCTGCGAGTTTTTCCTTTGCTTTCGAAATTCCCTCCTGTGATGGGTTGTTCATATCCGACACGTCATCAGCCTCTTTGATTTTGCTTAAAATTTTGTTGTTGTGTTTAAATTGTTCCTCGTTTCCCCGGCGTTTGAACTTATGTCCGTCCGACAGCGTCGCTTCAATTTTTGTAATTTGTGTTTCTGCTAGCCTCTGTTGCTGGTCCTGCGCCTTTCCCATTTCATTAGAAATTAAATCCTTCAACTGAGACATTAATGAATTTTGACTGACTCACAGCGTTAACAACTTCATGCCTAATTTGTTGTTGAATTTCGGCGTCCATTTTTGACATGTACACCATGGAACGGCGGCTAGAGATGACTCTACCTGCCCAAACTAATTTAAATATCTCTATCGGGCCCACCCGATTGGTCACATTCACGGAACATACCGTTAATACATACATTTTCCCGCTATTACTACCGAACCGCAGGAAAATTCATAACTATCTATGTAATCAGTCCATATCACCATAAAAATATTTGTTGGAATACAGCTCAGGTCAGGTGTACTCGATACAACATTATGTGATGAAATTTGTCAGTGACTTGCCGCAGGTCGGTGGTTTTCTACTGGTACCCCGGTTTCCTCCACCAATAAAACTGGCCACCACGATATAGCTGAAACGTTGTTGAAAGTGGCGTAAAACGCCATAATCTATATTAGATCGGGAGCAGCCATCATCGTGGACCTTAGTGAGTGAAATGAGTCAAGAATTCCCAGTATTTCCCAAATGCATATAAATAAAGCACAATATAATATGCAAATCTTAAAAGAAAAATATAGTTTATAACATTTTGTTCTGTAATATCTGTGTTATAAATGACTACCTATATGTTCCACTTGTCCCGGTCTTTTTCTCGTTAATGACTTATCACGGATTTGTCTCTAGTGGAGTAGGAACTGCCTACTCTTCCGGAGAACCCGAGTCCACCCCGGTGTTAAGTGTGGTTCGTGTTACTCGATCTTTAGTTTTATTTGTATGTTTTGTAGATAGTTGTTTGTCCTTTTAAGGATTAAAAGAAAAACAATGGTCTACAAAAAATTAAAGAATATGCAACGCAAAACCCACTGAAAACCTAGGGGGAACCCAGCTGCTTGTAAACGGAAGCTGCACCAGCTCCACAATGTGTGTTTGTAGTTTTACTCCTGTTGAAAGTCTCTAATCTAATTACATACTGTTAACTATACAGATAAGTAGGTAACCGCAGTGTCTATGATAACATATACTATAATTCTAAGAAAAGAGGGACCGTCGTGATCGTAAGATAGTTGGTTGTGAGTTCGAACCCCGTTGATGGCGAGGTGTACTCGATACAACATTATGTGATAAAATTTGTCAATGACTTGCGAGAGGTCCGTGGTTTTCCCCATCAATAAAACTGACTGCCATGATATAACTGAATTATTGGTGAAAGTGGCATTAAACACTATAAAAACAAACAAACAAACAAACAAACAAACAAACACACCAATTTAGTGTCAATAGGTACAGACTGTATGATAGATATAATATAAACTATCATAAGTTCTCGTCCACTATGACCGTAAGATATCTTTTAACTACATGTATACACATTTCTAAGAATAAGACAAACTGCTAACGAGCCGTTTTTCAAAATTATTTTAATTGTTGCTATAATTTCAATGGTTTGGAATTTTCTCATCACACTTGATTAATACCAATGAGCCTCCAATTTGCTTAAAATGCGTAACGAATATGATGAATCATCCGAAGAAATATGTTATAGATATATATATATATATATTTATTTATTTATTTGGAAAAACTACCCCTTTACAACGGGGGCAACCACCACCTGGGTAGCAGTGGTTGCGTCCAAGATATGCTTACATATTATAAAACTATATACAGTACATACTAAAAATCATATATAGTGAAATGACACACAATTTCAGTTTAAAATGTCTCTCTTTCTGTTAAGATCGTATTTAGTACATGTAAAACACAAACTAATTAGTAGAAAAAGCTGCTACAAACACAGATCACATAAAATTTTCCTAAATATTTTCTTAGTAAAATATCAAACAAAAACCTGTTGAGAATTATCATCTAACATTTTTAGATAAAAAAACAAATATAATAACATATAATAATATGCTAAAATATATATTATTTGCACTTAGTCATTCGGTGATTTGGGACCTTAGCATAACAATATTGCACAACAAATTCTTACATAGTTTATCTATTTCATCTCCTAGAAAAATTAGAGAATAGATATCCCAAATCACCGATTAAAAGCATCACTTTATCATGTGGCGGCAATCCAGTGAAGTTAGCATCTACGTTTTGTCCACAAAATAGGGTTGTTATGTCTGAGTTTAACTATTTTCTCAAGTTAGTATATGCTTCACATTTAATTAGCACGTGATTCACATTTTTTCATAATTGTTTGTACATATTGTGCATTGGGGACTTAGTGCGAATTTGCATACGACATAAGGTACTGTTTACTGGCAAGCAGTTGGTTCTTGCTAGAAGTTTGAGCCTTGAACCGTGAAAATCTATAGATATGACAAACGTGCTCCATGTATAAACATCTATCATCAACAGCTTACAATTGTACTTAACACATAAATGGACCTATTGACCATGTACATTACATGTGTTTTTATCTACAGTGTCACGTACGTTGTTGTCTACTCCTTAAGAAGATGACATAATAAGTCACTAACCAATGACTTTGTCTATTCACTGAAAAATCATAATGTATGAATCCAGTATCTATTTTGAAAGAAATTTCTGACTTTATAAAACGCTCCCGTGGTGTAATAATTGAGTAATGGTTAGTGTAATCTAAACGTCAACTGTTTGGTGTTGCTTCTCCGCTAAATTTTAAAATTATTTGACTTTCCAACCTTTCGGCTTTAAGTGTACCCGATGACAGCTATTCCAGAAACGTGTCGTGCGCACTAAATTTTATACCTACGTTTGTATTACTGCAACACTGAGTGAGAAATTGTAGAAAAATATTGATCTTCCCACAGCGAATCCACGATCCAACACACTCGAGGCGATCACGTGGCCAAGCAAAAACATGTGCAAACTTTTTTCATAAATCGAACACAAAGTACCCAAGACTGAAGATAGATTCTAGTAATGGAATGACCTTGACATAAAACAATAACATAGACAAAACACTCCTAAAAGAGTGGAGCCAAACAATGTGACCTAGAAAGTTATCATCTCCTGCATCATCTATGGTACCTGTCGTGAATTCCAGAATTCAGTTTCGTAGACGACACGTAAGACAATAATTTATATGTTGAACATTGAGTATATGTAACATGGGTAACATATCTTTTTTTTTCCATTTTAGTTGTGAACGAGTGATTGTGTTTAGCTCCAAGTAAGAATTTGACAGCTATATCATGGCAACAACAAGTTACCTATTGATAAAATGGTGCCTGCCGCGTACTGATCCAACATGATGAGTTAAAATTATATAGTGCAAGCTCACTCCAACAACAGTCTACAAGTAAAACGGATACATTATCCCAACCCCGAGCCAACAGATCCACTCTCTTATTACCTTGACATAAAACAACAACAGAAACAAAACATTTCTACAAAAACAGAGTGAGACCATGTGATATAGAAAGTAATCATCTCCTGCATCATATATGGTACCTCTCTTATTACCTAATGCTACATGATTAGCAGAGGAGTAGCAACTACCAATTTTATAATGTTCTTGTGGCCATTACGTTGTCTGTTCCTCTTTGATTTACGAATTCTGATTACCCCTTTAGTATCTTGAAACTCATCTTATAATTTTTTGTTTGTTCCGACCAGAAATTGAATCCGTGATCTACCACACTTAAAAAGGTCCACCAATTCTTATGACATGCGAGTTTAAAGTTATTCTTCAAATTATTCAAAAACGTATATTGTAGAAATCACTTTATGTAAAATACATTTTTAAAAATTAATGACATTATGTAATGATCTCAATTTCAGATTTTATAATAATACGAAATTTAAATGAAACTTTGGATGCTTAAGATGTACTTGGCGTTGTTACTGATCTGGACTACATGCTGTTTGTAGCTGCAAATATATAAAATAAAATAAGTTTACATTAGAAAAAAAGCTAATGACTTGAATAATTTATATTTTGCTAATTTTTACCTCTATCTTTGCAATTTGTTTAATAATTGTCTCTCTTAATATGACTATGACATGAGGCTGTAGTTTTCGAGTTGTGGGTCCCCTATTCTGATAATAATAGTATTTGGAAATCAATTCACATTTTCTTTTAGTTTTTTATTTTATGATATAATGTAATTAATTGAGATATACAGGACTATATATATATATTTCTATCGGATATATGTGTTAGGAGTATCGATTTCTATTGTATATATGTGTTAGGGTGTCGATTTCTAGTGTATATATGTGTTAGGGGTATTGATTTATATTGTATATATGTGTTAGGGCTATATATTTCTATTGTATATATGTGTTAGGGTGTCGTTTTCTATTGTATACATGTGTTAGGGGTATATATTTCTATTGTATATATGTGTTAGGGGTATATATTTCTATTGTATATATGTGTTAGGGGTATTGATTTATATTGTATATGTGTTAGGGGTATATATTTCTATTTTATATATGTGTTAGGGGTATATATTTCTATTTTATATATGTGTTAGGGGTATATATTTCTATTGTATATATGTGTTAGGGTGTCGATTTCTATTATATATATGTGTTAGGGTGTCGATTTCTAGTGTATATATGTGTTAGGGGTATTGATTTATATTGTATATATGTGCTAGGCGTATAGATTTCTATTGCATATATGTGTTAGGGGTATATATTTCTATTGTATATATGTGTTAGGGGTATATATTCCTATTGTATATATGTGTTAGGGTGTCGATTTCTAGTGTATATATGTGTTAGGGTATTGATTTATATTGTATATATGTGTTAGGAGTATATATTTTTATTGTATATATGTGTTAGGAGTATATATTTCTATTGTATATATGTGTTAGGGGGTTCTATTTCTATTGTATATATGTGTTAGGGGTGTCGATTTCTATTGTATATATGTGTTAGGGGTATATATTTCTATTGTATATATGTGTTTTGGGTATCCATTTATATTGTATATGTGTTAGGTGTATATATTTCTATTGTATAATAGTGCTAGGCGTATGTATTTCTGTTGTCTATATGTGTTAGAGGTATAAATTTCTATTTCATAATAATGTTAGGGGTATATATTTCTGTTGTATAACAGTGTTAGGAGTACTGATATCTATTGTATATATGTGTTAGGGGTATTGATTTCTATTGTATATATGTGATAGGGGTATCGATTTATATTGTATATATGTGTTATGGGTATATATTTCTATTGTATATATGTGTTATGGGTATATATTTCTATTGTATATATGTGTTATGGGTATCCATTTATATTGTATGTGTTAGGGGTATATATTTCTATTGTATAATAGTGTTAGGGGTATATATTTCTATTGTATATATGTGTTAGGGGTATATATTTCTATTGTATATATGTGTTATGGGTATATATTTCTATTGTATATATGTGTTA
>MJUT01008737.1:101068-114575 GCA_002080005.1 Gigantidas platifrons | reverse complement strand
CAGAATACGCTTTATATCGTCTTCCATGTGATTTGTGTGCTGTTTACGCATGCAAATAATTTGGCACGCTGCATTAAGTAGCTCCCATCATGCAATGCGTTTCTGTCATCATTCAGTTAGTATCGCGAGATCACGTTTGTAGGTTCGAAAGTGAAAGTGAAATGGCATTGTATACTATCTATTGTTTAAATGATGGCTGGGACCATCGGCTCTCATTAATAGAAGAAATATTATACATGATAATTTCTGTGTCACAAAGATTAACTATATTATGTATAATGTTCAAGATAATAGCATCCTTTACAATAACGCCGTTCGTCCTGTTATATGTGAGGGTTAGGGTTTTACTCACATGCATCATTTGACTTAAGAGGGGAAGTTTGGGTCCATAAAACTAGCTTTACCCCACCACATTGTATTGATGTCTCTGAACCAAACAAAGAAAAGGGCTGTCATGTATTTACTTGTTAGGGTATCGATATATTTTGCTTTCCATTCTATTTAATTACATCACTTCTCATAACCTATAGCTACTGGGAAATCGCTTAATTTCATCTAAGTCTTCAGAAATAATTTAGAAATCTACAATTTAAATAGCAATACACTATTTGACTCTGATATATCTAAACCAATGGAGGCAGTTCTCCCCAAATAGAAGTCCATTGTGTTGTTTGTCAGTCTTCGAATTACGGCTTCTAATTATTCCTTTGGTGTCTTCAAACGTTTCATAATAGAAATTGTGTGCAAAAATCATTGTTTTAAAGTCTTTCGTTGAGTCAAAACGCATAAAATAACATAATCCATCAATTCTTGATAATCTGAGGAATCTATTTATAACCAAAATGCAATCCCCGGGTTTGTACCTAGAGTAACATGACGGATGTAACTAGTGGAACAGGAACTACTCACCCTTTCAGAACACTTCAGTTCAATGCTGATGCTTAGTGGGGTTCGTGTTTCTCGATCTTTAATTTTATGTGTAATGTTTTGTAAATCGTTGTTTGACCATTGTGTTGTCTCTCCTCCTTCGAATTACGAATTCTAATTACCACTTTGGTATCTTCAAATTCTTCTTAAAAGAACTTGCCCAGGTAAAAAATCATATGTTCTATATAAAGTAGAACATGTAACATCAGCATTACCATTTTGATACTATACATTTGTTAATATTGTCTTGAAACATAAATGTCTATATATTAACTTTGAAAAAGGAGTAGGACGTTTCTAAATTTCGGTAAAACTTAATTTTCAGAGACAATCTATTATATTTTAGTTGGTATTTTACTTTATATGCACTTGATATTTGACTCTGAATTGAATGTTGTAATATCTTTTACCTGAACGTTGAGGATCTTCATTGGTAGGTTGATGAACAGGTAGAAAAAATAGATGGTTCGAAGTTGCCTCTATCTAAATAACAAATAATTAAAACCTAACATATTATACATACTTACTTTGTAAAATAATTGTACATTAATGTTGGTACTATGCTTATTCTTTATTCCTAAACAACACACTTACTTAGATCATAATTGAAATATGTTTTCGTTATCACACTATGCTTAGAGATATGCCTGAATATTGACAATGAAGAATTGCTGCGCCCAAGCCTTAACATAAATACTGATTTCTACATATTGATAATGAGGAATGGCTGCCCTAAAGCACTAGAAGAAGGAATAACTGCTTACCCTTCGCAATCACCTGAGTCCACGTGGGCTACGTGTTGCTCATCGTTTTAGTTTTTCTGTGCTGTCCTAGTATGTGTCCATTACGATTTCCGCAAGAACCAATGTTTGGTTCGTCTTTACCTCCAGTTGTTTGTAGGATGGCTCAGGTCTTATTTACGTTATTTGTGTTTGCTTGCGGATTGTGGTGTCCAACACATATTGGGTTGTTGGTTTGCTTCGTTTGTCTTCTTCTTGTGTACCCTATGTTGTCAGTTTCTCTGGGTTGTCCATGTTTCATTGCCCATTCAGTACTCTCTAACGTTTATTTATAACGAATACTGTAAAGTTGTATGCGTAGTCTTATATATGATTTAGTAAACTTTTTTAAACACTTCAAATGCAGCAATGGAAGCTTTGTTTTACTATAATGACTGAATTCAGAGTGTGTAGGAAAATATTGGATAACCAACACGTGTTTGTAATTACATTTTTGTTGTAAATTTGATTATGTTAATCAACCTAAAATAATCTCACATTTAAAAGCAATTCACCTATAATGTTTAGATATTCATCTAAATTAAATATCATTACTAATAGAATTATCCTGAAAATAATCTACATGTGTTTGGAGTTTCAAATGGAACATAACATTTGTATGCGTAGGCTTATATATGATTTAGTAAACATTTTTTTGTTTTACATCTTAACGCATGACGTCTGTTTTGTAGCATATTACTTTGCTAATGTGTAATGATATATATATTTCCAAGCATCTGGTTTTATAGTGAGTGAGTGATTGTTGTTTAACATCAGAACAACAATTATTCAGCTTTATCGGTAATTTTTTGCAGTTTATTTTGATCTTTACTACCCGATAAATTTAGTAACAACGTTCAGTTGACCACCTACTCGTGATACAAGAGATTATCAGCTGTTGGTCATTTGTCATGCGCGGNATTACTTTGCTAATGTGTAATGATATATATATTTCCAAGCATCTGGTTTTATAGTGAGTGAGTGATTGTTGTTTAACATCAGAACAACAATTATTCAGCTTTATCGGTAATTTGTTGCAGTTTCTTTTGATCTTTACTACCCGATAAATTTAGTAACAACGTTCAGTTGACCACCTACTCGTGATACAAGAGATTATCAGCTGTTGGTCATTTGTCATGCGCGGTCTAACGTGACGTCACTAAAACGTTCATTAAAAAAATGTCAAAACAGAACAAAAAAATCACAAAGCTGCGTTAAAATTGTGAAATTACCGATAACAAAATAATTTTTTCGATCGACAAGGATTATCAGGTCCATATCAGATTCGCTCTTCGAGCTCATCTGATATGGACCTGATAAATCTTGTATTACGAAAAAAAATACTAATAATTAATATATATCATGACGAAAACAAGTTAATTTTCAATGAAATGATGATGAAGTTCGCTTTGCATTATACCTTCACGCTTAGCTGGATTGTTATGGTGCTATCTCACTGAAACAACAATCGGCGGATAAACATGTCGCCCCACTCGGACACTTTATCTTGATTTCGAGCCAACCAGTCTTTGCTCTTTCTCCTTAATGCTGCGTGATTAGCAGAGAAGCAACACATTCCAATGTTAGTCTTTGGTTTCACCCGATCGGGAATCGATTCCACGATCTACCCCTCTCTAGGCGAGCACGATAAACATTACACCAGCGATGCGGTTATTTGTATATTAATGTTTTTTTATATATATAATGCATTCAGCCTTCACGTACTAGTAGATCATACCTGAATGAACAAATCCTGCCTGAGCCAACTGTACAATAGTTGGTCTGATTTCATTCTTTGCGTCCCTGGAAGTACAAAGTTCAAGACTTTCTTCGGCTGCAAAAGAAATATATATGTATTAATTGCATATATTTACATTTTTCACTAATGATTAAGAATAATTTCTAAATATTTTATTTTAGATAAAATAATCTCTTCTGAAAGGTACAAACCATATATGGCGCAACAGACGTGATTCGCGTCAATAAATTTTTTGTGTAATTCATTCGTCATATACCGAGATAATATACTGATATGCCTTATCCATATGCAATAATTAACCATGAATATGATCGAGAAGTTATCTATTTGTATATCAAGATATCCACATGTCATATAGATTGATCAGTCAAATATAAAACGTCGTGACATATGTGATAATTTAGGAATTTTGTTCTGACATCCAATATGACTTCCTTCAACCAGAGTTCTACTAATTACCCATTGAAATTGGAAGAAAAGAATGAAGATATCAGCGGGGTTATCCTAAACTGTAAATAGAAGTACGACAGACAACGCAATGACCAAACGAAAAACGACAAAAGGTCAAACAACGATGTGGAAAACATTTCACATGAAACTAAAGATGGTACTTCAGATAAATCGCTCAATCACTCAATAGATTAAAAATAAATTCCACGAGGGCTTCTTTTATTTTTCCTTATCAATAACGAAGAAGACAGGAAATAAGTTCATAGTTCCGTTTGTATTTACACTATATTTGTATTACTTGTCTTTGTTCCTTCAATATTAGTACTCTTAACTTGTATAAAATATAATACCTAAACTTTGTCTTTGATTGAAATCTACGTCAACAGATGGTAATGATGAAAAATAATAAATGAATAATGGTAAAAGAAAGAAAAAAAACATAAAAATAATAAATTAAATAACAAATAGCTGAAATAAAAGTTAGAGAAAACCGAATGGACAATCAAGAAAACAGAAAGCTAAATGATGAAAAACACGGATTCTTGTAGAGGCTGCAATAATTGGCTTCCATGTAAATTGTCATCTAAATCTTAAAAAAATCAATAAAAATAAAAATAAAATAAAACAAAACAAAACAGGCAAATATAAATCGTACACACTTTAAGTATAGTACACCATTATAATCATATAGAAATATGGAATTTATTCTTTCATTTCACGGTAATGTTTGATTTTCCAATGTTTCAGAATTAATTAAAACGCTTTTAAAAAAAATAATAAACGCTAGAAAATACACAAAGGGCAATCAAAAATAAACAATCCAGAGAAACTGACAACATCGGGTACACAACACACAAAGCGAAGACAAACAAAACAAAAACACAACACGATATGTGTTGGACACCACTATACGCAAACAAACACAAATAACATAAATAAGACACGAGCCCTCCTACAGACAACTGGAGGTAATGACGAACCGAACATGGTATTTATACGGAAATCGTAATGGACATCACAACACGTAACTCGGAACGTAAAACCACATTATAAGACAACACAAAAAATTTAATAGATGAGCAACACGGACCCACCAAAAAATCGGGTGTGAACTCGGGTGCTTGCGAAGGGTAAGTATACTTCAAATTTACTTTAATTATGAAAGATTTCACTTGATCCTTTTCTTCTCATAGTTCCGTTTGTAATTATGCTATGTTTGCGTTACTTATTGTTTTGTTCCTTCAGTGTTCGTACTCTCAACTTGTATTACATATATTAGGCCACACCAAATTGATGTCTTGTTCGACGGAATCGCCGCTCTGATTTTTGCCGATTTCATTTTTTTTTTCAAATCCGGAAAAAAATAATTTCCGGTCCGGTATCTTTCGTATATTTTGTTATCGGTAAACATTTCCGGTTCGTTTTTTTCGATGTGCAGCCTTGTAATAAAATGTTTACATCCCAATTTCTTTTTATATCTCCTATAATGTAAGACTGTTGGTATCTTGTAAAAAATCAAAAGGATCATTCATAGGCAGACACAATATCTTAATTCTCATAACCAGTGGGGGACCCGGGTGGCTCAATGAGTTAGGTCGCTGGATCTAACAACTCATACAAGCCTATCACCAATACAGCGTGGGTTCGCGCCTGGCTTTGTAAATTACAAAAAGGGTGCACTCGACTCGCAACCGCAAGTGATAAAGTTTACCAGTTGCTTGCCCATGGTCGGTGGTTCTCTCCGGGTACTCCGGCTTCCTCTACCACTAAAACAGGTCGCCATGATATAGCTGAAATATTGTTGAAAGTAGCGTTAAAACACCAAACATCAAAAATCAAAATCAAATCATAACCAGTGTAGTAACATGTACAGTACAATTATTTACGGAAAAGGAAGAAACGAAAGTTTCATCAAAGTACGGGAAATTCGGGGACAAAAACAGAATGGAACACAAGAAGACAACACAGATCCCTACAAAAACTGGGTGAACTCGGGTGCTTCAGAAATGTTAGCAGTTCCTGCTTCTTGAATTTCCTGGATTGAACTTTGGCAGAGATCAGGTACAATAGTAACACATATACTGTGTATGACATCCCCTGATCACTACTGAGCATACTATCAATTAAAATTATTGACATTTACTGTTTATAGCAATGTACTATTTACTGTATTAATCATAATTGTTATATTTATGTAACTGCCCCCTGTGGGACCATGATTAGATTAATAAATATTTGATTTGATTTTTGTACAACACCCGCCATGTTGTTCATACAGTGGTTTCCATTCAAAGTGTTTTAGCCAGGAGGATACACATTATAATTTTGCACAATATTTTCAAGATATCAAACTTAAAAAGCAAAACAGATTAAGAAAGTACAGTATCTTAGCTTTTTCTGTGTAATTGTTTTGTCGGAAGAATTTCAAAAGATGTTTTTTTTAAATAGTTTGAAATTGAAGTATTAAAAATTAATTATTTTATGCAAATATTAATGTGAGACTATACTTATTATTTATTTGTTATCAGGTTATATCTGAATATTGACAATGAAGAATGACTGATTTATGTATACTGATAATGAGGAATGGCTGCCCCCAAGCTCTATAAGGAGGAGAAATGGCTTACCCTTCGTGAACATTCGAGTTCACGTCGTTTTTTTGGTGGGATCCATGTTGCTCATATTCGATATGATTAGCACTTATTTCTACATATGTATAAGGAAGAATGTCTGAGCCTAAACCGAAATGGACATGGAAGAATGGGTGAACCTAAACATGTATGAGTATCCCTGATTTCTGGATATGGACAAAGAAGAATGACTGAGCCAAAACCAATATGATTAGCACTTATATCTCCATATGTACACTGACGAATGTCTGAGCTCAAACCGATATGATTAGCAATTATTTCCACATATGTATAAGGAAGAATGTCTGAGACCAAACCGTATGATTATCCCTGATTTCTGCACATGGACATGGAAGAATGGGTGAGCCGAAATCTGTATGAATATCTCTGATTTCTACATATGGAAAAGGAAGAATTGCCTAGACCAAACCCTTACGAGTATCCCTGATTTTTACATATGGAAAAGGAAGAATGGTTTAGACCAAACACATATGATTAGCACTGATTTCTACATATGTACAAGGAAGAGTGGCAGATCCCAAACCCATCCGATTATTCCTGATTTCTGCAGATGGACAAGGAAGAATGACTGATCCCAAACCGATATGATTAGCACTGATTTCTACATATGTACAAGGAAGAATGTCTGAGCCCAAACCCATATGATTATCCCTGATTTCTGCATATGGAAAAGGAAAATTTACTGATCCCAAACCGATATGATTAGCACTTATTTCTACATATGTACAAGGAATACTGTCTGTGCCCAAACCCGTATGATATTCTCTGATTTCTACATATGGAAAAGGAAGAATGGCCTAGACCAAACCCTTACGAGTATTCCTGATTTATACCTATGGAAAAGAAAGAATGGCCTAGACCAAACACATATGATTAGCACTGATTTCTACATATGTACAAGGAAGAGTGGCAGATCCCAAACCCATCCGATTATTCCTGATTTCTGCAGATGGACAAGGAAGAATGACTGATCCCAAACCGATATGATTAGCACTGATATCTACATATGTACAAGGAAGAATGTCTGAGCCCAAACCCTTATGATTATCCCTGATTTCTGCATATGGAAAAGGAAGAATGACTGAGCCCAAACCGATATGATTAGCACTGATTTCTACATATGTACAAGGAAAAATGTCTGAACCCAAACCCATATGATTATCCCTGATTTCTACATATGGACCAAGAAGAATGGCTTAGACCTAACCGATATGATTATCACTGATTTCCACATATGTACAAGGAAGAATGTCTGAGCCCAAATCCGTACGATGATCCCCGATCTCTACATATGGACAAGGAAGAATGACTGAGCCCAAACCGATATGATTAGCACTTATTTCTACATATGTACAAGGAAGAATGGCTTAGACCAAACCCGTAGGTACCCATATGATTATCCCTTATTTGTACAATAATATAAGGAAGAATGACAGATCTGAAACCCATATGATTATTCCTGATATTTGCATGTTGACAATGAAGAAAAAGTGCACCCAAATCTGTATGATTAACACTGATTTGAGACATGCTATTATTGCCCTATAAACTGATGGCAGACTCATTTGTTTCCAACCTGATTTATAAAAAAAGTATATTTTTATTTTTATTTTTCATCTCGGTACCAACGAGCACAGCATAAAACAACTTGCAAAACCTATACAAAACCCACATATATGAAGACTTAATATTGTAGAATATTAGTGAATGAAACAAATCGTTTTATATTTTATTGTCAAGAATAACCTATATATAATAAAAGTAGATATTTGTATTTATTTAAATAGCTATTTCCTTAAGAGTTACGACTACAAGAAATATACGGAAATGTTTATTACACCACCACATCACACCTAGCAGACGACATCAACTTTCCACTTGTCATCACCACTAATACCACACAAGAAACCAATTAAAATTAAATATGATTGATTGATTCATTGTTGGTTGATTATCATCCAGCAGGAAATAGTTCATACATATTCTCGAAGAACAAATATTATACAGAACCAAGGGAGGAATATGACAAACATGACAAAACTGAACTCTATATAAATCATCAAAGAACGTTTGGCTTTACATATAAGGAAATCAATTAAAGTTATACTTTTATTTTTTATTATGTTATGTGAACCTGTGTTTCTTCCTCGGGGACAATAAATCTTCTCGTTCAATTTCCTCCACAACCAATGTCTTTTAAATACCACAATTACAATAATCAGCACAATAACCAGAATAACTGGAATAGCGATATATCTGGAAAAAAAACCCAACCATTATATTAAAATGTGTGTTTACAATATTATATTTTAGTATGAGGTGATGTGCTTGTTACCTCAGAAACAACACATATTTTATTTTGTCATTTAAAAATGTGAAAATCAGAAAGGTATTAATTTTTCATTGTCGATTTTGTTAAATCGGCCGAGCAATTCATCTTTCATCGTGGTAAAGTACAGCACACACGCTCAGTGTTCTAGTAAAATTCGAATTGAACACTCACAAAGACATCAAGTTATATGTTTTACCACAATGGAATAAGATATATAAAAGATCCATTGGAATAGGAAGTATTTTGGATGAGTTTAATACATTTTTCTTTCAGAATTGTTACTTAAAACTGGTACCAATGAATTTTGATGAAAAGTATTAAAAACCAATTTAAATATTATTGTGACAGTCGCTGACAATATTGATCAGAATATGTGAATTGTATGGTGGGTGTAATGTAGGAAGGTCGAAGTGTTAAATATTGCGAGCACCTGAGACTGTTTTCNGTTTTGTTTTTATTTGTCCTTGTTCTGTATTTTATGACAAAAGTTGTTTGTGTCTCTGGAATGCCCATTCTTGAGTGTCCCCTTCGCTATTTCCTGACGTTTGTTTATGGTATCAAGTACGCCTCACCGAGTCACATAAGCAAGTGAGGACATTAAATATACAACTGTCATGCGATTGCGCTTAATTTACTTCATGTAAAGACAACAAGTCGTACGAGTTGTTGTCTTGTCAATAATATATATTTGTTCAAAGCTGATAGTGGCATTTGTTTGCATAGAATGTTGGTTAAGATGTTCCTACTTAAGATATACTCATACATACCCAAATTTCACACCCGCATCTGTTGTTCCAACATAGTTAGTGTCATTTGATGATTTATTCAAATCATCAGCTGAAAAAAATACTGAATTCACACTCTGTATCATTTATTATACTTAGAAAGACGTTCGTTTAGCAGAAACTGCTTATTCTTCAGGAGCACCTGAGTTCGCTCCTGGTTTCAGTGGGGTTCGTGTTACTTTATGTGTAATGTGTTGTAGATCGTCGTTTGTCCTTTTTCTTTTGGTCATTGTGTTGTCTGTCCTTCAATTTACGGATTCTAATTACCCCTTTGATATCTTCCAACTCTTTCTTATCGTGCCGTATAATTGTTAGAAGAAACTGAAGGGGAAATCACAAATGGATAAATTAAGCGACATCAAACTTCAAACTGAACTGACACTTTATTTAAAATGAACCCACAAGGAAATGTCATCCTCCAGACTGTTGCGTCAGTGAGCTAGCACTTTAAAGATCCAATTGTGTGTCTTCCTCTAGTCAAAGCGGACACCATCATCAGTTAATTGAAAATAACTTGTTCTAGTCGTGATATAGCTGACACATTGCTCATCTGGCGTTAAAAATAATTATTCAATGTTTTTGTTTATAAACGGATAGCCCCTCAACTCGAAGATAGCGCAGCACAATTCATTAGATTTCGTTCCTTCATCAAACCTCATCCGTATTACGATAGTTTCCATTGGAACTACTTCCGGAAATCTCCTTTGTAGGAGGTATTTTTAATAATTTCAAAATGGATGGGTCCGTAATAATAAGGATGAAGTGTTCGTTTTTCATTTTCTCGTTGATTTCCTTTACCTGACAACATCTAGGGATGTATATTAGGTAGATCCAAAGAAATATCAATATAAATATAGTACTTTGAGTGTTATTAAAAAACTATGGGCTCTCGTATGACCACAGTCGAATATATATCAACAGCATTATGCATACAAGCTGGTTTGCAATGCATTATAAGTGCATGCATTGCTCAAAATACTATTTATTTAAATTTAACTTTAGCTTACCAATACTTAGCAAAATTTCAACCGAGTCAGTTGCTATATGGTGTTAAATATGTATTATTGAATGCATGTCATGGGTTGGAAATTATTTGCATTGTTGCAATGTTTCGTTGAGTGATTTGTCATTTCCGGCGAAGAAATGTTAGGTGTAGATACATACCAAACTCTTTATAATAGGCGAGGTATAGAAGGAGGACAGCCGATTTACCGGAGGTGTGCCGATTGCTAGAAAATATCTTGCTCTACATTCGTCTTATCTTAGTTTCTTCTGTATTGCTACTTCGACCATTGCTTGTCTTCTGTTCTATTATCTGTTGTTCACTTCCAATGCTGATCATCCTATTTGTATCGCCAATATTTACCTCAGTATAACTTATCCCTCAGGCATAGGAGACCGTAGCCAATTTTGGTTATCCTCTTTTTACCCTTTGGTTTTATTGCTTCCAAAACTTATTGGCTTTCCAATCTTTCGATATTGAGCGTACCCGATGAAGGTTATTCCAGAAGCGCGTCGTGAGCACTAAATTTGTTATCTACGTTTTTATTATCACACTTACCCTTATTAACATCTATGTACAAATGTGCTTGTCGAGGTGGAATCCACAGGAACACTCGTAAGAGACATTCAAGTCTTTAACAGTTAGATTTAATATGGTTAGGAAGAATCCATGTTTTTTAATTGATGTGTTGTATTTTGTTTTATCAGTTGAGATTCCACTATTTGACATTAAAGGTTTATTATCAGGCCCACCATACCATCTCTTTGTTTCATTTGCAAAGCAGTTATCCACTTCACAAAATAATGTCAAATCTTGTCCTAATTTTGGTGATGTATCGCACACTGTCCATTTAACTATAATGATAATTGTAAAACATAATCTATTATAATCGTGGTAATTTACACGTGGCGGTAAAAAAATCATAAGCGGAAATTCGCTTGCGCTACAAATGTTGTCACATAGGTTTAACTATTTTTTTTTATAAATGTAAATAGCTGAAAATAAACTTCGGCCACATGGGGTGGCCAAATATTTTAAAGTTATGACAATAACGCTTTTATGCGATGACCCTTCGATAATTATTCCGTTCTTATGAATATTCATTATTACTCGATTAGTACCACGTGAATACGCATCCACATCATAGCTTGTTGTTGTAGCAAGAAGTCGATACATTTTTGTTATTGATTTTAATTAATTATTGAAAAAACCTCCCAGTCCCCAACCACGATCCCCAACAATATATATATATATATATATATATAATATAATTTACAGACCAATGGCTTCTGTGTATTTGATTTATTGATGTTAACATGCTTTACTGTGTTAAATATAATTCACAGACCAATGGTTTCTGTGTATTTGATTTATTGATGTTAACATGCTTTACTGTGTCAAATATAATTTACAGACCAATGGTTACTGTGTATTTGATTTAGATGCTTTTGTTTTGCGAACGGTGGTTTATATTACACCTTTTTAGAACCCCCATCTTCGCATATTATGCAATAAAATGTGTTTTATAAATGTAAATAGCTGAAAATAAAACTCGACCACCTATTTAAGTTGTTGTTTAGTAGCCCTTTATGCGAATGTATCTTGCTACATGTTCTTGAAAAAATGAGGGATATTGGTTTACTATTGTCACGTCAGAAAATACGGTGAAATAAGTATCTGATTTACTTTATCATTTGATACAATATGGGAAGAGCATACATCTACAATATGCTTTTGGCTATGAAAATACAGACTATAGTGCTTCGGCACTGCCATGGTTTATTAGATATATTTGTTATTGAAATTTACATTTCCTAAATAATCTTTTTTATTATTAAACCTTAGGTTCTCCTGCCTCAGACATAGGTGACTTTACCAAATTTTGGGTATCCTGTTTATGTCTTTTTTGTTTTATTGCTCCCAAAAGTTTAAATTATTTGGTTTTCAAATCTTTAGATATTGAGCGTACCTGATGAAGGTTATTCCAGAAACCCCTTTTGCGCACTAAATCTAATATCTACGTTTTTATTATCACACTTACCCTTATAAACATCCACAGGAACACTCGTAAGAGACATTCAAGTCTTTAACAGTTAGATTTAATATGGTAAGTATGAATCCATGTTTTTCAATTGATGTGTTGTATTTTGTTTTATCAGTTGAGACTCCACTATTTGACATTAAAGGTTTATCATCAGGCCTACCATACCATCTCTTTGTTTCATTTGCAAAGCAGTTATCCACTTCACAAAATAATGTCAAATCTTGTCCTAATTTTAGTGATGTATCGAACACTGTCCATTTAACTATAATGATAATTGTAAAACATAATCTATTATAATCGTGGTAATTTACACGTGGAGGTAAAAAATAATAAGCGAAAATTCTCTTGCGCGAAAAATGTCACATAGGTTTAACTATTTTTTTTTTATAAATGTAAATAGCTGAAAATAAACTTCGGCCACATGGGGTGTCCAAATATTTTTCACATATCTAAGTTGTTGTTTAGTAGCCCTTTATGCGAATGTATCTTGCTGCATGTTCTTGAAAAAATGAGGGATATTGGTTTACTATTGTCACGTCAGAAAATAAGGTGAAATCACTATCTGATTTACTTGATCACTTGATTCAATATTGGAAGAGTATAACTCAAAGTTATGACAATAACACTTTTATGCGATGACCATATTTACCATGATGTTTTAGTATCATATAAATAAACCCCTCCATATACCCCCTACACATTTTCCCATGTTTATTGTCTACATATTTCTTTTTTTAATTCGCACTTTAATTTTGCATCTCACCTGTCACCACAAAC